>JAHBCN010022585.1:0-13219 GCA_019359885.1 Listronotus oregonensis
AGTTTAAACAAATATACAGGTTGTTTCCCAACTATGCTACGAAACTTTAAAAGGTAATTCCTTAATTAGTTTTATTAAGTTCCTATGAACATAATAATATGTATGTCCGTCCGTTCTTCGTTTCTGAGATACAGGGCGTTAAAGTTACAAAGTCGGTATTTTATAAATATCTTAAATATCCTTAATCCGATTTGGTTGAAAGGTACAGTTGTATTTAGCCCTAACTAGATTAAAATTATTAGGTCCAGTGGCATCTCAGTAGACACCAGCCAATATTATTGAGAAAAAAACGGACGCCACTGACTTTTGTTGTAGTTTTTATTATTACTTTTTTTGTTGTTTCGATTAAGCAACCAATAATACCACTTTTTGGTTTCTTGTATTTTCTTTATAGCTTCGTTTTCGAGAAAAATAAAATGCCACACTATTGCTCATCAGGACAATAGATTTTTTTTTAAATTAATATTAAAAAATCAACTCCCCCATTTGTCTTATCTTGGTACTTGGTTTTTTAATCGTTTTATTCTAAGCAAGTTATTAGATTCATTTTAGAGGCGACTTGGAAAGCAACTTAGTTAAAATCTGTAAAACCACGGATACGGGTTTCAATAGGTTAACTATTATTTTCAGATTTGAAAAATAACCATTTAACTGCTATGACTTTTATTGTCATATTTCTGGCATCTGCTATTTTAGTCGAGTTCCCCTTGTTACCCCACCCAGCGATTCTACGAAAGAATTTTTTTTTAGCTGAAACCTAGTGAAATCTGTTCAGAAAGAGCTAAGGCAAAAAGTCAACAAAAAAAAAATTCTCGTAATGAAAACTGGGTGAAAAACACCTCCAATTTCCCCTCCATTAACCCAAAAAGTTTAAATAAATTTGGAATTTTTAGAAAATCTAGAAGGTATTTTGTGCCACTGAATCCGATTTTAACGTCAAAAATTAAGTAAGAGGGGTGTAACACCCTTATTTTTACCCTTTTAACCCTTAAAATTTAATTTTCCTTAAAAACCCTTTTTTTTTCTTTTTTATGAGATCTAGTAGGTATTTTGGGTCGCTAAATCCGAATTTAAAGTCAAAAACTAAGTTAGAGGATTGTTACACTCTTATTTTTAACCTTTTCACCCTCAAAATTTAATTTTATTTAAAACCGATTTGTTTTTAAATTTTTTATGGATCTAGTAATTATTTAGGGTCCCTAAATCCGAATTTAACGTCAAAAACTAAGTTAGAGAGTTGTCACACCCTTATTTTTACCCTTTCAACCCTTAAAATTTAATTTTCCTTAAAAACCGTTTTTTTTTTCTTTTTTATGGGATCTAGTAGGTATTTTTGGTCGCTAAATCTAAATTTGAAAGGATAAAAATAGGGGTGTTACAACCCTCTTACTTAGTTTTTGACGTTAAAATCGGATTTAGCGACCCAAAATACCTATTAGATCTCATAAAAATGAAAAAAAAAATGTTGTTAAGAAACATTAAATTTTAAGGGTTAAAAGGGTGAAAATAAGGGTCTTACATCCCTCTAAATTAGTTTTTGACGATAAATTCGGATTTAGCGACCCAAAATACCTACTAGATCCCATAAAAAAGAAAAAAAAAGGTTTTTAAGAAAATTAAATTTTAAGGGTTGAAAGGGTAAAAATAAGGGTGTTTCAACCCTTCAACTTAATTTTTTACGTTAAAATCCGATTCAACGGCCCAAAATACCTACTAGATCCCTTAAAAATTACAAAAAAGGTTATTTTAAACTTTTTGGGTTAGGGGGTTGGGGGGAATTGGGGGTGTTTTTTACCCTGTTTTCATTGCGGGAATTTTTTTTTGGTTGACTTTTTTGCCTAGATCTTCCTTAACATTTTTCACTAGGTTTCAGCTAAAAAAAATCTCTTTCTTAAAAACCTCAGCTTTGACGTTTTTTTTAACACAAGAGACTGGACTATTTATAACAATTTATTGTCAAGTCCAATCAAGTACCTACTTACCTGCTTTGGAGATCGGTTTACAGTGATATTATTGTCATCTCACTTAAATTTCGAGTTGTCAATTAGCAGTGATTCCATCGTGAATGACTATTATCAATTTCCACAATGACCATTTTTAGGCTGACAAAAATTACACGTTATTAAAGAAAGTTCTTTTCAGCAACAATTTTTGCTGACCCTTAGGACAGGAAATATTGATAACTACCTAATAAGTCCGTTTTTTACCAAATAAATTAACAGATGAATCCAATTACAAAAGTCAGTGGGGTACTTTTTTCCTCAATAAAATTGGCTGTGGTGCCAATTGAGACGCCACTGGACCCAATAATTTCAATCTAGTTAGGGTTAATAGGCGCCTTATTACTTTACACAACTTCATATTATTTTAACTAAATCAAGAATTTTAAATATTTTTTAAAATATCAACTTTTTTACCTTTAAATTCCTTTATCTTAGAAAGTAAGCAACTCCGGACATATGTTTATAAGAACTTTTTTTATAACAAGACCCAAAGAATTACCGTCTTAAGTTTCGTAGCGCAGTTAAGGATTATTACTTGTCATTTATTGTTTCTTTTGTATTTAGCCCTGTCGATGTCGTAGGCGTTAAGGCTTAGGAGGGCCCACAAGGCTTACCACAAGGTGTTAGCATACCTTGCTGGTGAGTGAATGACATCCTGTGTCTTAAACAGGTGTCTTTAACGGTGCCTCTAAGATACAGGGCGACCTCTCAGAGTATCTCCCCTTACTGCGAATAGGAAAAAAGTGACATAGGTGCGCTGACCGAAACGGATAAATCCGTTTCGAGAGGTGTTACCCAAGCTCACAAGCAGACAAAGGTGCGTCGACAGAAACGGGTGAATCCGTTTCGAAAGGTGCCCCTGAAGTCACAGGCGCCTGTTTCACGGGGAAGGGCTAATCCATCGCAAACAAAAAGGTGCTTAGGAAGGGATCCCTGAATCCAAACAGAAGGCGGACAGAACCGCTTTTATAGGGAAAAGGGTTCCCTGGCTTTAAACAGAAAGCGGATAGGACCGTTTTCATAGGGAAAGGCCGGAGATACCGCCTCAAAAGGAACATCTGATTCCTGTAACAAGAACCTGGTAGCTACCCACGTCACTAGACCGGAAGAGAAGGGCATGACGGATCTAATCGTCTGCTCGTCATACTTTTCAGGAGACAGGGACACCAGAACACATATTGTGCTCGTGGCTGGTAGCGACACAAGTAAGAGGAGATGTAAGACCTCTCTTCCAATCTGATTTCGGACTCATTAAAATCTGATCCTATTGGGAGAAATATAAAAAGGTGTGAGCCACAATAGACTGAGCGGTCGCAGTGGAGGGCTTAAATAGTCCACTCACTTTAAAATCCGGGGGTTCGGTACTTTTGGTGGTGGCCAGCACGCGCTTGCTTTTACCTCGCTTAAATTAGACCTATTCAGTAATTTAAATTGCTTTTTTATTATTGCCTGTTTCAGTTCTTATTCGCTGAATCCAAGTAGCTTTCTTTACTGATTTGAAAATAATAATAAAAAAAGTTTGTTTGCCTAAAACAGACGGATCTCATTATAGTAAAACAAACAACCTAAAAAACTGTTACAAGAAAAATCGGCAATGGCTCATCCGCAGTAAAAAGGATCCCACAAACAATACATTTTTAAAACTCTTATTTAATTAATAATTAAGTTAAAATATGTACAGTTTATTTCCTACCTTGCATGGCTATTTGGACCCCATGCGTGACAAGATTTTCATGGCCAGGTCGATAAGTTCCTGCACCAAGGTAATTTAAGCTTAAAAAGTTTTATGCAGCACGTGATGCTAAAATGTCAAAAGTAAAATCGTAATAAAACTACCAAACTTACCATTATATTTATAACAAAAGTAAAAGTTTGTCAGAAACCTCACAAATAAAAAATTAGTGCAATATTTCTTTTGACGCCACCCAATATGTAATATTTATGGCTATAAAATATTTTCCATTATTAATAACAGTAGCTTAACTCCACATATCCTTTACTATCTTGTGGTTACTTTATATGTTGCTGCAATGTAATTCTCGTTGATATTTCAATTGTAAGTCCATTTGACAATTTCAATTCATGTTTAAAGACAAACTCTTTCTTGCATAAGGACAACAACATAGGGGATAAAAAAAATAATATTTGGACCTTTTCCCCAAATGGTACCACTTTGGTCAAGGTCCTAGAGTAGCGACAGATGCACTCATAGTCAACTGACCCTTACGAACTTGCAGATCTATCTAAAAAATGTTTAAACTCGGAAAGTAAAAAATGTTATCAACATATAGAAAATAAATCTGTCTCAGTTTTTAATATACAAGGTGTCCCAGAATATGTGGGCAATCTCTCAGAATAAAATGGAAAACCCAAAAATATTATGACAAGTTTTCATAAACTTTTTTCCTACGAGCCTTCCCTACGGAGATACAGGTACATAACGGACGACCCTGGAAATAGTTTTTTTCATAACTTTTAAAATACTAGGTGTAATTTAATATTTTTTTTATATGATGGTTACCAGATCAGTCTTTTTAAAATAAACCCATTAAATCATATTTGGCTTATTTAGTTTGCCAGGGGCGGACTAGCTCTGACACAATAATAGCAATTTTTTGTATGTATGATAAAGGCTCAACAATATTATTTTTGGATAGCTTTAACCTTAAACTAAAAAAAAGCATTCTTGATTGACATCGATAAAATTAACTGTTTACGAGAAATAAAATATCATGTTTGGTAATTTTTTTTACATTATACAGGGTGTTTTCTAATTGTACGTCAATATTTAGGGAGGCAATTTTTGGGTTCATTTTAAGAAGAAAACTTCATATGAACGTATTTCCTAAACGTCTTAACGTTTGAGGTACAGGGTAGTAAAATTTTAAAAAATAAATAATTTATTATTAATATCTGTAATACCACTTTAGATATTTTAATTAAATTTGACATAAATGTACTATGTATTAAGAAGCATTTTTTAGTATACCACATTTTTTTTATTTCCACCAGTGGCGTTCGTACAGAATTTGACCTGCCTATTTTTCATCAATATTTTATTTTAGGTTGCTGCTCTGCTAAGTGCTCTCTTCCGAAGTACTGACTTAGTTCCGTCCGATGTTTTAGCTGGTTGTGTACTTCTTCGAGTAAAGCAGAAACGAGAAACAAGACAAAAGCGACGAATTTATATGTTGTCAGATGACGAACCTAAGTATTCAACAGGTAATACACAGTTGTGTAAACTAATAAATACAGTATATTTACTGTAAATGGTGCAATATGGGGAAATTTAGCAAAAGGGGTTTAAAATCCAAGGCAGACACAAGAAAAAAAAATGAAAGTCATTTAACTGCGGAAAAAACTATTTTATAGAAATCCCACACATATTGGGAGTAAATGTAGTTGTAGTTCTTCTGGCTTAAAATATAGTTTATATACTTTCGTTGCTTATTATGTAAAAATAGAAAGCATTAACAAAATGTTTAATTGGATTAGAATTTTAAAAAATCCCATTAGAACAATCTAGTAAAGATTAGGCAACTTTTTGTAAGCCTTATTAAATCTTGAAGTACTACATCCCTACAATGTATATCAAAGATAACTCTTAAAAAGGAATTCTATTTAAGTTTGTTAAATTAAATCAAGTTTGAGGGATTTCTCGATAATATTAAGTTATGGGAGACACGGATGCATTATTAAAATTTCTTGAAAAATTAAAAATTGTCTCTGAATTGTGATCTAAAGCGCAAGAGATAAGTTGTGTCATTTTGTCAATGTGTGTCATTTGCTATCTGGCATTGCACCTTAGAATCATTGGCGTAGCCAGTATTTAGGCTTAGGGTGGGGGCTGACTACATTAAAGCCAAGCAAGTTTGAAGGTTTATGGAAGGAGGAGGACCAATGCTGTAGGAAAAAATTGTCTGGGCGTGCAGGGCAGCCTTAACAGGGGAATCGGCCCCGCGGAGTTTGCGCAATGAATAGTAGGTCAGGTCTGGACTTCCATAACTCTTTGTTACTATCTATGACATCATCAAATGTCAAATTCAAACTACCTATAGATTCACTGTTTTTTTTTTGCACAAAATTGTTGGTTATTAAATGATCCTATTATAGAATATTTAAAATTATTGTGTAATATTATATATAATAATATTATATAATATAGTATAAGATTGCCCCTTACTTTTCTCACATATATATTTCCTATAAAATTTTTATTTTTTCCTTTTTTTATTTTCTTTTTAATTTTTTTTTGATATATTATTATTTATTCGGTTACCCAACGTTGCGTCTCATAAGAAGCACCTAATTTAAATATAAGAAATACTTACCTAAAGTAAATAATGCTGGGTATGTTACCCTTGGATTTGCAAGACAAAACCATACAACCCCTAGTCATTTTTTACGATATTATTAGTAACAAACAATAAACACAAAATTATAGTCACAATTTAATAAAGACTAATCACTAAAATAAGAAGGTTTTTATCAATCCAAAAAACTTCTGCGACTACAAAATATAATCACACAAAGCAAAACAAACGAAATTAATACGGCCCAAACCACAACGAAAATGACGAAACCACAACGAAACATGAAATTCGCTTGGAAGGAGGGTTGATGAGACGACGACGGTTGATGGTACAGCGCGGGTATAATTTCATACGCGCCGTGCTGTTGAACCAGAAAACGGTATTCCGGGTCTCATAAAAGTGTAATGTGTTGCCTAACTACACACTGATTTATCGGTGTGTAAGTAGGCAACACATTAAAATATTTCGTGGAATTTTGTTATGGCGCAGACTCGGCGGGGCCCACTCTGACAGTTATTTTCATAGTAGGCTGGACATATTTTGATTATTGAATAAGCCATAGCATAGGGCTTCCATATACCTTCAAACTTCCTTGATTAAACCAGATTATTTGAAAAAAGCGATATTGTAATATTTTTACAAATAATAAGATATATTAATATTCACAATCAATATTGTATTTTGTTTATTAAAATCCTTTTTACAGTGGAACAGAATTAACGATAATGGGATAAGTTTATTCATTAAGTTAATAAACTTAATAAAAACAAATGACTGATACTTTGCGGTTTGCATAATAAAATAAATTATATAAACTTTTTAATATTTATTTAGTTTATACTTAGTAATATCTAGAAGTTAGCTATGTTTTTTATTCTTTAGCAGAAAATCTTTGTTTACAAAAATCATCATTGCCCTTTGCCAGGGACAATGATAATCCTTCTGTTCTTTTTTAAAGATCAAGTACCGCTTGTAAATGAAAGTTTTTTTGATATATCGTCACTCGGAAAAAAAAGTAACATAGGCCCAAAAATGCAATGATTGTGCTTTATGCAAAAAATCCGATAAAATATGACAGAGAACACTCTGAAAAAGTTGCCTAACCTAATTACCTTACGTAGCGCGTTACTTCTGGTCGACCCTTTACATTTTTACTTGAGACAAAATTTTAAAAAATGTATATAAAGATTTAAAAAAGCCACTCTTTTGTTGTTGTGTTTTTGTCTAAATTTTAGATAACCTAATGATTAACATGTTAGAAAGAAAACGACTCAATTCTAAAGGTGTAATTATAGTCCAGTAAATGAAGGGACAAAGCTGTAAATAAATCTGTACAGTTTTCCATTGTGGCGCAATTTTTCGGGTCTTCGAGGATGCTTTTGATCGAAAAAAAGTTTATTGACATTAATAGGTGGAAAACGGCTAAAAATGGTCCCTCAAAGCCCGAAAAATGGGTTTCCCGCTAATATCTGCCAAAATATGCGAATTGGAGAATTTTTGTTTAGACAAAAAATGAAGATCGCCTTGCAAACTATAAAAATGGTCCTTATAATTTTTTTCGAAAAATAAATAGTTTTCGAGATAACGGGACCCAAGGGTCCCTTCATTTCAGCTGCCGCTCTACCGCTTGAATGCCGCTATCTTCATGGATTCACTTATAAGCGGGGGGACGAATTGATCCATTACATAGGCAATAATGTACATTTTTTAATTATTTAAAGTTTATCGGAATGGAAAAGCCCGTACCTATCATTGCATATGAGTTTGGCTCCATTCTGATTTTTCTAAAATATTTAAAAAAGCGGTCAAAGTTTTTTTTTACAATATTTTTAGAATATTTCATAAATTTATTGATATTTTTAAAAAAAATTGTCTGTTATTAACATTTCTTTTTTATAATGAGAGCTTAGCAAGTTTAATGGTCCCAGAAAATTTCCTTCACCATCTTTTTTGCGTTTTGATAAAAAAAAATGTTTTGCCCGTTTGCATTTTTTAGCCGTTTCCGGAAGTTCTGAAAATCTGTAGAATTAACGCGAATCAAAAAATCATCATCTATTGAAATGCTCTTTCAATGCACATTATTTGAAAGCGTAGAGTGTCTAATTTTTAAATGTATTTTTTTCTTTTTAATAAATAATTTTTTAAAAATCAGGGAAATTCATCATACCAGTGATTCGCGGTAAGAAACTACCACGTCTATGCAGTTTGAAATGTTATGGATTTTTTACGGCCGTTTTTGCGAAAAATATTGGTGTTATGAAAAAAATGGTAAGGACCATTTTTGTAGATTTCGAGGTGATCTTTATTTTTTGTCCGAACAAAAAATCTCTAATTCACATATTTTGGCAGATATTCGCTGAAAACTCGTTTTTGGGACTTTGGGGAGCCATTTTCAGCGGGTTCCCACGTCGGAATC
This sequence comes from Listronotus oregonensis, assembly GCA_019359885.1. Classification (NCBI taxonomy): domain Eukaryota; kingdom Metazoa; phylum Arthropoda; class Insecta; order Coleoptera; family Curculionidae; genus Listronotus; species Listronotus oregonensis. The sequence goes on from JAHBCN010022585.1 coordinate 8,733, forward strand.
GTGATAAACTTTTTTTCGCTCGAAAGCATCCGCGAGGACCTAAGAATTGCGCCAGAAATGTAAACTGTACAGATTTATTTACAGCTTTGGGTACTTTCAGGTCTTTAGTTACTGGACTATTAATAATTTGAAATAATTTATTTTCAGGAAAAGTGACATAGCCAAAAAGGTACATAAAAATTATTTTTTTTTTAATCGCAAAATCATTATATTTAAAAAAAAATAATATGCTATCAACCGTTTTCTTGACGATCATGTTCCATTTGTTTAAATGCATTTATGAAAACTTGTTGAACAGATTAATAAATCTTGTTATTACAGTTCCAATTCTAATGAAATTTAATAAAATATTATTTTTAGATATCAACAAGGTCTTTTCTATTGCTCCCCGATGGATGAATCTAGAAAATGCACGTCATTTCCTAAGACTCTCCATGGCTGCTTATGGATGGCCATTTGTCATGTATCTGCACTGCGGCACCGGATTATTTCGAGTGCTTAGAAACGTTGCTTGTTGTTCATGTTACGCGGAGCCTGAATATACACTTGTTGTAGATGATAATTGTTGTTTTTGTCATTTGGCAGGTGTCAAATATATTTCAAAGATTAACGAAGAAGACATATTGTTTGCTTCATTTAGGAATCACGTGTTTGAGGTAATATATTACTTTTTTCTGGATAAAATGAACAGGCCAATTAAAAATTGGCAAGTGATTCAAATTATCGCTTTATTCTTACAATGGTGACCACTTTCTACCCATGTAGAAACCAGAAATCGGGGCAAAAAGTAACTTTTAAGGATAAGAAATAATCTAAACAATTATTTTATGGATAGGTCATTTTATAACTAAAGCAAGGACTGTTTTTACGTAACATAACGTTGTTTTTTAGAGTTAAGTTTATAGAATATGGCCAAAATGAAAGAAATATATATTTTAAATGCTGAAAAATTAAACATTTTGTTACATTTATTATAATTACGGTCAGCATACGTTTATTTAACAGTCAATATGATAGTTTTGTTTCAGTGGCAGTATTATCATGGTTTTCTTGTAGTATTTCGTAAAATATACAGGGTGTAAAATATATGATGCTCACGATTTTAATGAGCCATAGTGGAGTCAGAAAAGCCAAAAGTTAATTGTTTTTGAAATATGGGTTTTCAAAGTTTAAAAAAATTGACAACACTGCGGCCGCTTCATCGCGATGTTTATTTACATACAAATAAAAGCAATTACTTCTTGCAATTTATTTTGATATTTAATTTGGAATTAAATTTAAGTAAAAAACAATAAAATATTGTTTGGTTTTTATTTGTAATTAAAAAAGCTTTGTACTTACCACACGTATAGGCTAAATATTCATTTTTAAGCACACAAAGTAAGTAATACGTTTAACAACAGCACTGTTTTATTTTGCTTGAAGAATAAAATTACTCGGTTGTACACATCCCATTTTTAAAACTCTTTGGTACACCTGCACTGCGGTTGTCGTAAATTTATAACATATATTTTCCCGATTTAAAAACGGACAAAAATATCGTGACCGGTGCCAATGTACATGGTACCTCCACTAAAGGCTTCTGGGTACCTCTGTTGCAATTGTTTATTTAAATTTTTAATTAAAAAACATTATTATTATTATTATTATTTGGATTAAAACATATTAACTCGTTTATTTATTAGCAAATGAGGTTTCCAATGTTAAGATTCTCAGAAATAATTCTTCAAAGTTTATTTGACATCTTAGACAAATCTGTTAGTTTTGAACATATATCATATAAACTTTTGGGTCTACTATGTGCCAATTGTTTATTTAAATTTTTAATTGGGAAAAAATTATTATTATTATTATTATTTTGTAGATTAAAACATATTAAACTTGGTTTATTTTATTAGGAAATGAGGTTTCCAATTGTTAAGATTCTCAGAAATAATTGCTTCAAAGTTGTAACTTTGACATCGTTTAGACAAAATCTGTTAAGTTTTGAACAAAATATCATATAAACTTTTTGGGGCTACTATTGCCCCGTGATCATCATACTATTACACCCCCCTATATAGAAAAAATAAACACAATGGATTTTTTAAAAAATAAATTTTTTAGTTGGGAAAAAATTTATTTTTTAAATTTAATTTATTTTTTGTTAAACATTTTTTTTAATTAAATTTTAAAAATTTTATTTTAAAAAAAGTTTTTTTAAAAACAGGTAAACAGGTAAATTTGAAAAAAAAAATTTTTATTTGTTAACATATTTACAAAAATTATTAACAGCTTATTAACTTACAATCATTTTTATACACCAAAACACAATATGAAAAAATAGAAAGTACCTAAACAAAGAGAAATCTATACTTACTAAACAATCTATATATTTACTTTTTTAGCTTCCATTTTGCGTAATAGTGGACCACAAAACTGCAAACATAGTGGTGGCAATAAGAGGATCGATTTCCCTTAGAGATATGTTTACTGATCTAACTGCAACTTCAGACAAATTTGAAGCTGAAGGCCTTCCTCCTAATACAATGGCTCATAAAGGAATGGCTGCTGGTGCCATGTATATTGCCAAAAAACTCAAAGAGGTAAGAAGGTAACAATGGGATCATTTAAAGAACAATTCTTTACTGGAAAAATAAATTAAAATAGCAAAGAGTGTTAAGGTCGACTAATTTGGATTTTCACTGTAAGCAAGGCCGTTAAAATATCATAGCTAAATTTCAGCTTGCAGCAGCAATTTTGTTATTTCTTTTAGAGCAAAGTAATTTTAAAAAAGTATTTTTTAAGTTGTAATATGTAATTATTTTTAAATATATTTTTAATTTTCTTTTTTGAACAGTACTGGAGTGTCTTAAGATGTAAGAATAGATGTAGGTTTTTAATTTTTTAATAAGCATATACTACGTTAAAACAAGTGTAAGTTTTTTAAGGATAAATAAATAAGTGTCGCAACTTTTTATTTCTGTTATTGAACATTAAAATGTATGTGGATATTTCTATTCTATTTTTTTATTTTGCAGTTTGCGAGTGGTCTGAAACGAATTCTTCTTTTTTAATGAATGGCCACAATTACATATTACAGAATATATTTGCTATTTATTTACGGTGTAATTTTAATTATTCTTTAGCAATATTGAAAATATGTAACGCGAAAGTAGCTTTAAAATTACTTACCAAGCTACACATGTTTAAGTATCTATTGAATTAAATTATTTTCATTTTTTTAATATAAAATAATGTAAAGCCTATACTTTTTTTAGATTGGAATTCTTGAAAAAGCCTTTGCTATGTATCCCGAATATGGGTTAATACTCACAGGTCACAGTCTAGGAGCCGGCGTTGCTTGTCTTCTGGGATTAAAAATTAGATCAAAATACCCTTTTCTGAAAATATATGCTTTTGGGACCCCAGGTATGCAGTATTTTAATTAAGTGTGTGAGTGTACTGATGTTAATTAATATATTAAGTTTACCCAGTCCGCCCCCCTGTAGTAAAAGAAAGAACTTATCCTGAAAAGTTTGGTTTTTTTTTTTTAGCTGGTCTACTTAGTCTTAAGGGAGCCAAACTTCAGAAAACTTTATTTTTAAAGGGGAGGAGTAGGGATAAATTTGGGAATGAGACTGGGGGTTGACAGCATAGAAAATCTTCGAACGGGAAAATTTTTAAAAAACCCCACATGCCAGTAAATTCCCAAAAGGGGTTAAAAAATTTTTTTTTTTTTTAATATAATTCAAAATTAAAAAATACCAATGCCCCTTATGCTTAAAAGTTACAGTAACAAAAAAAACTTTAAAAAAAAGTTTTTAAAAAAATAAAAATAACCCAAAATTTTGGGGTTTTTTAAAAAAAAAAATCAGATTTTAAAAAATTTTTAAATTTTTGGGAAAAAATCACAATGAACAAAAAATTTTAAAAGGGAGAAAAAATTAAAAAAAAAATATTTTAATTTAATTTGCTTTTAAAATTTTTTTTTTGAAATTTTAAATTTTTTTTGAAATTTTTAAAATTTTAAAAATTTTTTTAAAAATAAAACCTGGGGGTTTTTTAAAGGGGGTTTTTTTTATAGAAAGGGGTTAAGAAATAAAATTTTTTTTTTTTTATGGTTTTAAATGTCCACCCAACCAAATTTAAAAAATTTAAAATTTTAAAAAAAAAAACTGTTTAAAAAATTTTTTTTTTTTTGTATCGAATCTTGCTCAATGGCTTTGGATATGCTTTTTTTTTGGGTGCCGCCGCGTGACTTGGGGAAAAAACTTGGAGAGACGAAATGATTCCAGAACCTGGGGAAAAACTCCCCTTTTTGGGGTTTCCCGGGGGGGGCCTAAAGGGGTTTTTGCTTCAAGGTTTTTTAAAATATTTTGCCTTCAGAGAAAAAAAGGGGGAAACTATAAATTCTTAGTTTTTTTATTGTGTTTTTTTTAAAAAAAAAAAATGTTTTTAAAAACTCCAAAAAAAAATAAAATAGAAATAAGTTTAATCTTTTTAAG
>JAHBCN010022586.1:0-13147 GCA_019359885.1 Listronotus oregonensis
GTCAAGCAGCCCCCCAGGAAGCTTTCTTGAAACCCCATCTGAGATGTTGGCGAAACTTCGTGAAAACTCATCTACTGACCAACGGATTGAAAACCCGGAAAAATACAAATGTATATATATATATATATATATATATATATATATATATATATATATATATGAATATATATATATGAATATATATATATATATATATATATATATATATATATATATATATATATATATATATATATATATATATATATATATTTTATATATATATATATATATATATATATATATATATATATATATATATATATATTTATCATATGTATCATATATGTCATAAAGAGTCAGCGCTGTTTCGTCATATTATGTCGTAACATAATTTTAAAAATAAACATTCTTTACTTTTCTTTATCTTTTTTTAAATTAATAGTTAATAATGGTTAATAATAACCACAACTAAGTAGGATTAACCCGCTTCTATTGTAATTACATTTATTATTACCTAAAAAACGTTACAGAACTTACTTGTTTTATTATTTTGATATTCCAGAGTACTCAAACAAATGTACTGGATACTAAACCTTGGCTCACCTGAAAAAAAAGATACTTGTGAAAATAAGATATATATAGGGAAAAATGTGTTTCGACTTTCACCTTTGGTTTTTTTGTTTGTTACTATTATAATTATTAATAGGCATTTTTAACAAATCGACAATAATACCTTTCAACAATTAAATCTGTCAAAAATGACACCTGCCAAAATAATATCGGCCAAAAAAGAACAACTTTGGTTCAATTTTTATTTCGTGTTTTTTAAATGTGATTTTTATCACAGTTGTTAGTTAGTTAGGACTTTGCCTTATCCAGTTATGGTTGTTTTATCCTAAACAATAATAATACCAAATTTGTTAGATTCGAGTTTTGTGTTTGTTTAATATGTTTTTTTAATATTTGACCACTGAAAATATTAACTTAACGTACTGTTATGGTTGAATAATTTTTTTATATAAATTTTTAATTATTATAATACAAATCTTGATACCAGTAAAGGTAATAACAGAAAGTACGAAGATGCATAAATATAAAGCAGGATTTGTAATAGTTTTTGCGGTGTTGATAGGCATTACAAAAGCTTACCCTACCTAATGAAAAGATAAAAATGTAGAATATTTTCAAATGGGTGTCCTCTGCTAATATGGAAAAAGATTATTTAAAAGAAATAAAATTTAAATTTACTTACAAACATGAAGGGACAACTACACGTCGACATGTTTTGATGATTCTCGTCAGGGTATATCCATATTTGTTAAACAATAATTAATTATTTTTATATTTGTTGGTGTTCCTTTATATTTGTAAGTAAATTTAAATAATAATAATAGTTATTCAAAAAATAGAATAATTTTTTAAACATTACCCTATGTGGCTCAAATAATTTTAATCTTTATAGTTATGTGCATACCTTTTAAAAATAAAATTAAATGCAAACGTTAAAAAGAGACATTAAGATTATCATTTCATTAGTAATTTCTTTTTGCTAAAATTATACGAGTTATCCGCATTTTTAAGTGAATTTTCTTTAGAATTCATTATTTATTTAACAAATATGGATATACCTTGACGAGAATTATAGAAACATGTGGAAGTATGATGTCCTTTCATATTTGTAAGTAAATTTTAATTTTATTATTTTTTTAATAATATTTTTTTATATTAACAAAGGACACCCATTTAAAATTATTTTACATTTTTATATTTTTATTACGTTCATTTATTTAAGGAAATAATAAAATATGTGTATGTTTTTATATTATCGCAAGGGTAGACTTTCCCTTCATTATTTACTAAAATTTTAGATTTATATAAAATTTAAAATGAATAAATATCTTTTTTTTATTCTGAAGAAAAGCCAAATAATTTGTTTCACTAAAATAATCTCAGAAAAATAAAATAATTTTTATTGTTTATTGTTTGGGTAAAACCGTACTTGGTCTATTTTTGCTATATTATTTATTAAAAAAATAAAGTGGAGCAAGCAAAAAAAGAAACATTTTTTTTATATTTAATTTTTTTGCCAAAAACACTTTCTCTTTTTAATAAGCAAAATATGAATTTATTTCTTGTTAAATTTTTCTTTATCTTGGGAAATTTCATATGAATTGGTAAAAAATGTTAAAGCGAAAATGGTGTAAGTTAACTGGATATTTTATTAAAAAAGTCTTTAAACAAAATGAAAGAAACATTAAAATAGAGTAAAATGAGTGGGAATTATTAAATAGACCTTTTTTGTTATAACCCAACATATTTTTTTTAAACTATTTTGTGACTTAAAACTTTTTCTGTGTCCTTTACTATTTAACAAGAGCAAGTCTTTCAATAAGATTAGTAAATTTTAAATATAATATAAAGCAAAAAATACTTTCGTATTTCAAGAATATTTTTTTTTAATGACGAACGTAACTAACAGATTTTCCCAATAAATAGACAAAATTACCTTACGTACAGTAGGTTGTCATCTTGGTAAATTTACAAATAAGGTTATTAGAAAGCAACAAATTGTTCACAATTAGGACTAATTATTAGACGATTGACTTTTAAACCGGTCACGTTAGTCATGGAATTTTAAATGGGTTAAATACATCAATATATTGGGAATATCTCGCCACGGATATTATATGTTTCCGTTTTCGGATTTTTATATTTATGTTAAATTTATATCCTATTATTAATAAAGGAAAATCAAGATGTAACTTAATTGCTAAGTAATACTTCTAAATATTGTTAAAAGAAGAAAAACCGAAAGGTTAGGATTCGTAATTTTGTAAGTTATATGTCTAATGTATTGGGATAACCTTGTACTTAATCTTACATAAATTGCCTTAGCATATTTTTTACATGAGTATGTAGTTTTCTTTCTAAAAGTTAAAATTTAATATTTTAAAAGGTAGCAGCTTCAGTGATAGTTACATAGTCTCCAGTGCTATAAGACTTCGCCTTCATATGGATTGCTTCTTTTTACTTTTATTGGGCTTTAAAATGTAGTTTTGAAAAAAGCAAAATATTTAATTTTAAAATATTTTTTTGTACTAGTTGTCTTTTTTTTAAAGCAAAACAAAATTATTAATTCAATTAATAAATATTACTCTTTTTCACTACATAAAGGTGTTCTCTAATTTGCCAGCCGACGTTTTGTGTTTCAGCCACCAACATCAAAATTATTTTTACTTAGCTATACTGAATTTATACAAGTTTTTAATAGAGCTTTTATGTCGTTCTAATAAAGTATCACAAGTTACCTTTGTTATTCAAAATTTCATATTAAAAAAATCTTTCGCAATAGGCCTTTTCATCATGTGACAAGCGCAAGCGCAGTCGCCATGTAGAAATGGCGGCAATTAAAAGTTTCGTACTGTTTTGATCGACAATGGCTGGGAATGCAGTATTATCTCCCCAATTAAATCATTTACTGGAAAAATCGTTGATGGTGCTTCACTGATTTAAAATTCAGTTGAAGCACAAATTTTAAAACGCAATTAAAAAGGTAGCATAAATGTCATAGGATTTTTAAAAGGAAAAAAAGTAGCTGATTGAGAGGTTAGGCATCATTACTTCTTTACTATAAAAAGTATCTATAATTTTATTCTAATTGGCCTACCACATATAAACAATTGTTATATTAATTAAATTGTATTGTATTTTAAATGATTTATAGCTTATCACTTTACATACTCCATAACAACACCGCTTCTTCGTTCCTTTTCTACTGATATCATTATAATAATCGTTAAAAAAAACCTTTTGAAAATTAAGGCACTTTTTCTTTACTTTCGTATTTCTTTTCTTCAATAACTATACTTTCTTTATTTTTTTTTTTATTTTAATTATGTGTTTACAGGCCCTATTACGCTTGTTTACAAAAAACAGTACGAAAAAAATGGCGGATACTGACGCATGCGCACAAAAAATTGTGATGAAAAGGCCTATATTGTGATTCTTTTAAGTCTGTCAATCGCTGTAAATGATATTTTTACCTTGTTAACTACTATGTTAGTAAAAAGGACTTGGAAAAGGTTATTCCTTTCAATTTAAAAAAAAAAGAAAAATGATAAAACTTTATTAAAAAAGAAAAAAAACCTATAAAAAAATCGTAAATGTATTATCTTGAACAAAGTTCAGTGAGGTTGTCGTCTTTCGGGATACATGTTTTTATACATTTTTAATTTTTTTTTTCTGTTTTTATCGTTTTGTAATAAATGTTTTTTATATTTTGCTATTTTATTCATAAAGTACATTTTTAATGACACAGTAATTAAAATGCATAAAAATGTCATTTACATGATTAACCTACTGACAAAAAATATTTTCGTAAATATTTCAAAATTGAAAATTAAACGTAATTTGTGATTCATCAATAGACAAAAAAAAGCAAGGGGAAAACCACCTAGGAATTATTTACCAATGCCGGAGACATTATGGAAATATACGGGGTATTATTGAGAAATACGGGGTATTATTGGGAAAAAGGTGTTTTAAAACAATGGGGGGGATTACAAGAAAATACAAATATTAAGGTATTATTGGGCAATATTTTCAGTTAAAAGTTTAAATTTAGTCCGCTGTTCTAACGAACGGATACGAAGGTTCACGATTGAATACACGTTTTGCGAGACATCGTTGCCGGATTGTGGCGCCAACCATATAATATTTCTATTTAATGAATTTTGGTATTACAACCTTCTCATGTTCTTGTAAATTGCGCGATTTTATTCTCATTTGACAAAACCGCGCAAGACCGCTGAGCACTAATCATTTTTTATGAAATTGTGGTTGGGCAGTGGTAATTCAAGTAAGATTATAAAAAAAAACGTTAGAGGTAAGTTAACTTTTATTTAATAATAATAGTTCGCAAATATAATAAATTACTCAAGTTTACATTAAAAGCTATATTTAAATAATAAAAATAATTGCTATTTACTGTATGCATATTTTCTTCATAAATATTAAAGCATTAAACGGAATAAATACTCCCCTATTTTAAATGTTAGATGTTAATAAAAACTGTCTTTATCGCTTTTCCCAATTAACTTTTTATACATTTACATTTAGAGTAACTTTTATTGTTGGTCAACGAAAAATATATTTCTTTGCATTTTGCGCCAACTCTGGAAGCTACATATTTGGAAAATACATAATAATTGATTTCCTACCGAATCAAGAAAATGGTACTATGTGTGTTGATTTTTGCTGGTGGACTGTATATAGGGTTGGTTCTGACCATTTTCTTACTATTTCGGATGTAAATCCTGAAGATAAAATAAAATTCAAAAGTGTCCTTAAAATCACTGATTTTCGGGTGCAGAAATTGCTAAACAAACATGGTCAATACAAAAAAACTTGTAATTATTTGATCAGTCACATTTTAAGTTTCTATTTGGAAAAGAATGACTATAGAAAAACGGATATTTGGTATAGAGTATTTTTTTTATAAAAATATGAAGTACGTGTATGAAAAACAGCAAAATATACAAAGTAAAAAATAATTTTATATATCAGATAATGCATATTTTTTTGGAGAATTACATGCTTATTACATGCTAAAATTAGTTGTTACTTTCAGAGACAAAAAACCCTTTTACCAACTTGCCCTTGGCTAGATGGTAATCAATGTTACAAAAATATTTTTCGATGCACCCATTCTTTGTCCAGCATTTTGCTACTGTCGTTAACTTTAGTATTAAACATATAAAAATAGGGAAAATAATGGTACTAAATGAAATAATGTTCGATTTAAAAGATGCGATAAAATTTCGGGGAAGAAAAACGCTAAAATAGAATATTTAAAAACACCGAAAGTGAAATTTTCACAGATTTTACAATTTTTACTGACAAAGCTATTAAAGAAATAATAGAAAATGCATTATTTGAGGCACAAGCTTATTTAAATATTTCTGTTATATCTGAAACAACAAAAGATTCAGGAACTCAAGTGGCCGTACAAAATTAACAAAAAAATATGGTTAATGAAGACAAAGAAAATAATAAATTTAATACTAATATTGAGAAAAAAATCTCAGAGAAAACAGACCTTATTCAACTTATGGATGATACAATACTAGATATACGTTAGTACTGACAAAGTAAGACGGCTTTATACCAAATGAAAAAAGTAAGGTCCGAAAAAGATAAAAAAATGACGTTATAAGTTCAAGTTAGAGAAAACAGGAAGATGTTGTTTATGATAATTCCACAGATACCGAGACCTTCTCTGGAAGTTCAAATGACGACATACCAAACGATATTGATAACAAAGTAAGCAAACCGTTTATTTATTTTTTTAAACATACTTGAAGTATTTTTTTATTTATTATACTCTATTAAAATTTAAACAAAATTTGTATTGCTGCCAGAAAAATAGCACTCTTTAACAGACATATATTTTATGTGAAACAAATTTAATCATTATATTATTTTCAGGAAATAGAGATACACCTTGAGAACTACTAGTGGTTTATTGGTCTTAAGACAAAAAGAAGATACATTTTATTTTTAATTTCTAAAGCGTGAATTAGATAAATTTATTTGACCACTCCACCCCGACCGTGTCATAGTAAAATAAGATTTATTACATATGGTCCCCTTAATCTTGTAGGAAATAGGCATTTTGAATTAAAACGACAAGATGTAATAAGTATCGATAAAAAGTTACTAAAGTCTAGGATATAAACGCAATCCAATTTTTTAACCTTTGTTTCTTCTTTTAATGGGCCTTTTAAAATTAAGTTAAAATTTTTCTCAATTCTTCCATGTTTTTACCAACAAAGGCACAGGTAGAACTATATAGGTTTATCATACACTTATTTTAAGAACCAAAAAATAAATTAACATTATTAATTTAGTTTTAATGTTTTACTTGATTTAAGTTCTAGATTCTAGCTGGTTCTAAGTACCTTCTATTTTAGATTTCTTTTTTTTTATAACACCTATTATACCTCGTATTAAACTAACTACTATTATAAAGCTTTCCTTTTTTATATTTTTTATTGGATATTATATTCTTATTTTTTTCTTGTGTTTGTATTGACTAACTTATACCATAATACACTGTACTTCGCGTATGGATGATTTTGAAACATATTCGCTACTTCGTTAACTGTACCAAGGCAATTCCTAACCATTGAAATCGACATGGTATTAGATACAATGAACGTATGAACGAACTGGGGAATTCGGGTCCGGCGCATGATTCTAGACTGGACCACAGATTATCTATATAAATAAAAAAAAAAGATGGGGAACTCTATTTTATCGGTCATTTTAGTTCGACTAGCCCCGCATTGGCGCTAAAATCGATTGCGCGCGCTCAGATTTATTTAAAGTTTTAATTTCATTTTTGCGATAATCCGCAAAGTGCTTATTTTACTCTAAAATTAAGGTAAAATAAACACATTGACTGCTTTTGCCATAAACAATAAATAAGACAAAACATTTATTATTATAATACATAATGTTATTTACAAATTGCATTAAATGTTTTTTTTTTGTGTCACTTGTGGTTTTTGATGCTTGGTGTTGTATTTGGCCCTTTTGTTGTTTTTCTTATTTACATTCAAAATATGGGAATCTAAAAATAAAAATGTATTTAAATCTATAGGTAAAGGTATTTGCTTTTTTACAAATATAACTATTTTGTCTATTCCATAATGAAACTTTTTGTTGCCGTAAATTCCCTTTTGATAACAGAACATTTTTTTTCTTTTTTTTAAATTTATTTTAAAAAAAACCGGTATCCCAAGTATAATTAAATTGAGTTAAGGAATTTCTAAATAGCAAACTCACCTGTAAATTTTGGGAAAAAAAAAAAGCTTTCCATTCAGTGTTCTTTAAAGAACAATTTGGCACACAACCTTAAAAAATGATGTTTTACATTTAATTCAATTATTGATTACCAAAAAAATTTAAAAAAATGACAAACAGTCGAAAATCTGAATTATAAATATAAATCACAGATTATAAATATTAATTAAAAAATTATAATATATAATACAAATGACAGTATGTTTCAGTATGTTTGGACAGATCACAGATCGTCGACCGACAGAACTAGACTGGACGCATCGTATCCTTGCCCACCGCCTTGGCCATATCAAGACCTAGTACAGCGGATGCAGACAGCTCGCGAAAAAAATTCCCAAACACGAAAGATTTACGACATCAGTCGAAGTCGGGGAAGGTTTGATGGGGGGGAATGGTTTTATTTTCAATTTTTCGGTATTTTTAGTGATTTATCACGCCAAAAAAATTGGGGGGAAAAAAAAAACCGCCAATTGAACAACCATGACTGCCCCCCCGGCCCCCCCAGAATCAGCCAGAAAGGGCGGTCATGGGGTTGTTCTGGTTAAAAGGGGCTTTTTATTTTCTCCAATTATATTTCAGACGTGATAAATCACCTTCTTTTTTTTAATTTGGCATGTTTTTATACGATTTCTGTGGGGTGGGTATAACAAAAAAAAGGCCAGTAATTTACATTAAATAGTGCCTAAAGTGAACACCGTATAACATTTTTTTCCCAAAATTTTTATTATAATAATTTTGTTATCAAACATAGTGTATGACACGGCGCTTTATTAATATGCTAATTGGGGATATTTAGGTTTTTTTTTTATATAAATATATTCTATGAAAAACGATCTCAAATAAAAAAAATTAATAAGTTATATAGCGAAGCGGTCCTGGGAAAAAGACTAAGTTAACACACTTTTTTTTATAAATAACTAGTTTTAATAATATTTTTTTTTTGGGGATGATTTGATAAAAAAAGCAGTCATTTAATTTTCTTATTTATTTATTTTTTTAACGAACATTGTAATACATTATTAATTGTTTGGGATTTTTCTATAATCTAACGTAATAAACAATATTGAGAGCCCGTTAGTAGGCAACTAACACACAACAACAATCGCGCCAAGGCATTCGTGTCGAGTTCGGGACATCCGTCTGGGAATATTTTGGAGGTCTCATCCGCTAGTGACCTAGTCATCGCACCCTTTAATTTTGTTTTTGGTTACGTTTTCAAAAGACTGGTCGTGAATCGGGAGGAATCCTAAAAATCTTCGCGTATTATCGGAGTTTGCGAACCCCTTAATGAATGTATATATCTAATACAGATCGAAAGTTGTTCTATACCTGACAGGTCCATGGTCTCGTGGGCAAGTAAAGTAAAACAACTTTTTTTGTATAATTAAGATTATTGTGACGTGACTTTCTTTAATGTTTTTTAAAAAATATACATACTAAGACAAACATGGTGTTAATTTAAAAAAATTTAATGTAAAATTTTGTTTTTCTGGAAAATTTGGGGAAAGTAAAAGTTTTTCTCTCAAATTAACCTTTTTTTTTATCCTCTTTATTTTACTATTATTAAAAAAAACGTTAAATATAGCTAAGTACACGTAAAAAAAAGCAATTATACATGTTGTATATTCAAAATAAATATTATAACAGAGCGCTTTTAGCTAAACAGACATCTAGGCCCAGAAATCCATAAGCAATAGTTCTGAATAGCAAAATGTAAAGTTTAATTTTATTTATTAAGCATTAAAAAGAGCTTTAATAATTAAAAAAAAATTAAAAAAAAGTTTCAAGCACATGTGATATACTTTTTTTACTTTTCAGCTTTTTTTAATTTCAAACAGGAAGTTTGGACAAACAGGTTTTGCTTTTTACATTAAAAAATGATAGCCTTAAAACTTAAGGAGATTACATCCCCCCGCTGTGTTTTTTTTAAATAAAAAGTGACTTATGGCCCCCTGACAGATTTTTTTAGTATGAAAAAGGAGCATTTTATGGTTAAATCTTATTAAAATCGGAAAAACCTTCTATTTGCATAAATATTCATATCATATCTTTGTAGAAGGACATCTTATGGAGGTATTGCTAAAAGTAGGTTCTTAAGCTATGACGTACAGACTTAAATAATATTGGAAATAAAAAAACTTTGTATTTTGACATTTTTTTATTAAACCAATATTCTAGAAGGTTTCAAAAACCATCAAGTGCTTTTACAAAAAATTAAACATTTAAAAAATTAAAGAAATTAAATATTTTAAGAAAATGATATCGTCAAAAAATTTAATAATTTTTTTTTTAAATTAATTTAAACATTAAATTCCAAAAAAAAAAAAAATTTTTTAAAAAATTGGGCAATAACAGTTTCTTAAAATATTTAAACCTTTCTTCAATTTCTTTCAATCTTTAATTCTTACTTGTGGGAACACTGATGATATTTTTCCAAAACCCTGCTAGGGGTATTGATTTAATAAAAAATGTTACGAAAAAAAGTTTCTTTTTCCCATATTCTTTCGTGCACACAGCCACAATCAAGTTTTATTTAAATATTATTGGTTACTATTTAGTTTAATATACAGCGTATCTAAGATGGGAGGGCCAGTATGGTGAAACGATGAAATATAGGCTAGTTTAAATTTTTTTGCGCTTCATCCATTGGCGAAGTCAAAATTTTTTGACGTTTTGTTTTTGCTAAACCATCATTAACTTTATTTTTTTAAAAACGACCCTCGATTGTTTACTGCATTTTTTTTAAAGCTGTTTTAATCCCAATTACAATGATGTATTGCACTTAATATTTAACTGTTAAATAAACATATTTTCCATAAGAAAAAAATGAGTTAGACAAGGAACGCATCATTTCTTATAGGGGCATTTCATATTTGTTTAATAAATATTTAGTGTTATACATGTTTTAATTAGGATAATAAGGGGTTCAGAAAATTAAATAAAACCCAGGGTAGTATTAAAAAAATTAAGTTGATGATGGTTTAAAAAAACGAAACGTCTTAAAAAAAGACTTCACCAATACATAAAACGCAAAAAATTCCATTGGGGTGTATTTTTCTTATTTTCTAATTTTTTAAAAAAAAATAGTAAAAAAAAAAAACCAACAATTGAACATTTCATTTTTTTTCAATTTTTTGGGGAAATACGAAGTATAACTTTTAATTTTACAACGGTATATTATTGAGCTCTCTAATACCAACTTTGCCAAATTTAAAAATACCATCTATCTCTTACCGTTTCGAAGATCCCCATCTGGCCCCCCTTATCTTGGATTGATGTATAATATTATATTGTAAAATATAATAGCAATAATATTAAATACTTAACTATAAGTCTAAACACATTAGAAAAATATTTTGTTTTTCAAACCTGATAAAAATACCAATTAAAGTGTTATTTTTTGTAAGGCGAAAAAAACAAACCACCATGCCTAGGCATAGAGTAAGGCACTTTTACGCCTAATAACAAAAGTACAAAAATTATGTTATGTACACAAATTTTTTTATATCTGAAAAAAAAAGGGAAAAGGTAAACAATTAAAAAAACTTATTTTTTTACATACAAATTTACATTAATGGGGCAATTATCTACGGTTACATGTTTGAAAAATCTTCATGCCATCGACGTCTAGGTTGAATGACCATGATGAAAGCAGAGATGTCCACTTTTTGAAGAATGGAAATTTTTCCTGTGGTTCCAATTTTTTTTCTGAAATCACGACTTTATCAGAGAACGATTCTTCAATAAACCTTTTTTTCACGCCGTTAATTTCCCCAAACCCCCGTGTTTTTTAAGGCAGGTAATATCAGTCCCTGTTTGTACCAGTTGTACGGTGATGTATGCTATAGGCAATGATCAGTGTATTGCTTACAATTTAGAGGTTTTAAATAGGGTACAACCTTTTTGCAACATTTCCAATTTTTATCCCCAATACCATTCCATAGCATACTCCTTTTTCCAAAAAAAAGAAAAAAACGTTATTCATTGTAAGGGGTGAAAAAAGTGGCATATTTTCTATAAAGGTTAACATATTTATTTTCTACTTTATGAAATTCTAATTTCCCGTCTGAAATTCTTACATGGTAAAGCATCATGATCTCCATATTTTCTTTCTTAATGTTGACGAGCTTATCACATCTGGGGAATTTGGATAGTCCAAATTTCAATAAAATTTTTCATTATCAAATACTGTTTTTTTGGAGCCTCAGCAAAAAATTTTTACTTGATCTCTTATAAAAACACTTGTTTTTTTAACCCCATAGCCTTCATCTTGTTCTTTAAAAAGCACGTAGTTTAATGTACCTGTTAATATGAATATTTTGCCAGATATTTATTAACGCTCGTATCACTGAATAATGAAAAAACAACCTTTTTCTTTCAATTTCCAAAAAAAAGTTAATAATAAATCTTCAGGAAATTGTTTTATATTCTTTTATCCCCAAGTATAAAACGACGATTGAAGCTTCGTAAATAGTAGTGGACTTGGTAGGCAAAATTCATTGGTTCAGTCCTTGCGATTTTCAAAAAATTCGGGTTTTTTGGGTTTTTAAAACAGACATAATACTGGTACTTTGAAAAATAATAAACACAAATGTCGGATAATTCACATTAACGACTATCGCAAAAAACGGTATTTTTTATGTTAGTCAAACTGACAATCAAAAAGGAATTGATAGTAACAAGCAGAACTAACTTTTTTTTTTTTTTGGTAACAACTAAAGAAGACCTGTATTGTCACTTGGCACCCTATACTTTTGGCTATTAAAAATATTAATTAAAAAAATGGGCGTTTTTAAAAATTTATCAGATGGTTTATGCTGAAATCTTCGTGACGTCACACTAGATTACCGCTAGTTTTTTTCCCTTTCCATAAATACTAAAACAACGGCCATCTTTCTTTGCGCTTTTCCATCAATTAATTTAAAAAAAAGGGGATGAAACAGCATTAGTGCGCACGATTCATCGGTGAATTTAACAACACGCCTTAAGCGTAGTTCATATGCTTGCGAAATGGTTTGCGAATTGCGAAAAATTTTTCTGATTGGTCGATTTGTCATGTGTCAATTGTAGGGTTTATTTTTTTAATTTTTTGCGATTCGCAATATTTAAAATCTAGGGGGGGGAAAATTGACGGATTCTTAGTGGTCGACTTAAAATATGTTATTGCCCAAAAAAGGTTAAGTCACTTTTTTTTGATTCGTAATATTTGAAATGTGAGAACGGGAAAATTGACTTTAATTTAAAATTTTCGAATTCCGCAAAATTTTAAAACCACGAGCATGCGATTGATATAGATACT
>JAHBCN010022587.1:0-13222 GCA_019359885.1 Listronotus oregonensis
TTTTGTGTTTATTGTTTGTTACTTAAATTCGTAACAAAATGACTAGAGGTTGTATGGTTTTGTTTTGAAATCTAAGGGTAACATACCCGGTTTTTTTTACTTTAGGTAAGTATTTCTTATTTTAAATTGGGGTGCTTCTTATGAGACGTAACGTTAGGTAACCCAATATATAATAATATTTTAATTATGAATAATAGAAAATAAAAATTTCATAGGAAATAGCAGTGAGAAAAGTAATGCAATCTTAACTATCTTCTAATATTTCCAAATTTTTTTGGTATTCTGTGGATTATTAAAAAAAAAAGGTTTACATTTAGGTTTTTTATTTCATTTAATAATTTAGTACATTTTTTAAAGGATCAAAATTATTAATTACTGGACAGAGCAGGCAAATTTTAATAAAACAGGTCCCTCTAATTGAATGAAAAAATAAATTTTATGTTAAAGTTCTTTTTGGCTTTTTTTGTCTTTGTTTAAAAAGAAATTAGATTTTTGGTTTCTTAAACTTACATTACTTTTTCACAAGCTCGACATACTGTAGACACATAATATTTAACGGATTAACGGTTACTGCTACAATGGATACCTAGGTACCAACGTTTACTAAACATTTTTCCACTTTATTCTGTCTTATAAATGTTTGTTATTAGTGAAAAGTATAGCCTAAAAACAGTTATAAAAAATTTTCTTTTTTTAATGTACAACCACAATCTTAGGATTAGATTAAACTCATTTACACTAACTTGCCCTTTTTTTTATCACAAAATTGGTGATAAGTACATGAAACTATCATACAATGTTTAAAATTTATTTTTAAAAAATCGTTTTTTATTTATTTACAAAGATTTTGGTAAAAATACAAAACTCCCAAAAATATCACCATTTAAATAGAAGGCTGTAAAGTGGCCCATCTATTCTTTCCATATTATATCAGATGATATAAAATCCAATATTAACAATAATTTTAAATATTCTATGGTAGTATCGTTTAATAACCAACAATTTTGTGCAAAAAATAAAAAAAACAATGAATGCTTGAATTTGACATTTGATGATGTCAACTTTATAGATAGTAACTAAGAATTATGGAAGTCCGAGTCTGACCTACTATTCATTGCGCAAATTCCGCGGGGCCAATCCCCCTATTCCCGCTGCCCTGCACGCCTGGACAATTTTGTTCTACAGTATTGGGCTTTCATACACCTTTAAACTTCCTTGAAAAACCCGTACCTATCATTGCATATGAGTTTGGGTCCATTCTGATTTTTCTAGAATATTAAAAAAAGCGGTCAAAGTTTTTTTTACAATATTTTGAGAGTATCTTATTAATTTATTGATATTTAAAAAAAATGGTTTGTTATTAACATTTCTTTTTTATAATGAGACCTTAGCAAGTGTTCAATGATCCCAGAAAATTTCCCTCACTATCTTTCTTGCATTTTGATAAAAAATTGTTTTGCGCATCTGCATTTTTAGCCGTTTTCTGAGTTCCAGAAAATCTGTAGAATAAACGCGAATCAAAAACTCATCATCTATTGAAATGCTTTTCAATGCACATTATTCGAAAGCTTAGAGTGTCTAGTTTCTAAATGTACTTTTTTCTTTTTAATAAAGTCCAACAGCTTTGGGAACTTTCAGTCTTCACTTACTGGACTATAAAATTTTTATTATGTATACAAATGTTTAAATTATAAAAAATAAATTTTTAGCATAAGAGTTTGTTTACTAAGCCCAACATCTTTTTTATTAATAACTTTGTTATAAGCTTGACAAAAAAATAGTGAAAATATCGTTTTTTTAGAACGCGCCGAGTAGACTAACCTCTTAATAGTGTAAATTCCCCTTACTTTGTTACATTTCAAGTAGATTATTCAAAATTAACTGATAATCAAATCATGTTCACCTAATTATAAATATCCTAATCTACTGGCACTCAACAAATCTTAAGACACGCCCTAAAAAATATTGCCTTACCAAATAGTACTGGTGGAAGAGGTATTTCTGATCCATCAGGTAGCTTCTGAGTACCAATATCTCTAAGTTCGGTCGTGGTTCCTACAGCCTGAAGCCGTTCTGCGGCCCATTCCATCATTCTTTTTATATCTGAACGGTTCTGAGGCCATGCTGATACTGACTTAATAGCAACGGCTTCTTTAAGATTTTCTATGTATTTTTGTTTCTTTTCGTCAATTTTTCTGAAAAATATAAATACATTAATTAAAATTTTATAAATTTTACAAGGTGGCGCCTTTTCAATGGATTTCCACAGTATTGGGAAAACTACAAGAGACAGAGCACCTCATTATTGATACTGGATATTTTATATTGATTTTTAAGAAAATTGGATATTTCTCGAAAAAACTAATTTTATGAAAAAAATACGTCAAGAACCTGTTCTAGTAAACAAATTTTGGCGACATCCCGCGTTGAAAATTGTTACGGCAGTTAACATACCGCTTTATTTTGGTGAGAAGCGATAACGTAGGGGAAGGTGTTATGACGTCAGTATTACGTCATTACTTTGTACCCAGTATCCACCGCTATCACCACTAGTCGGGAAGAGCATTAATAATAAGGGCGTCGAAAAGGGGGTAATGCGGGTAATTTCCCCCCCCAAACCCTACCTACCACGTCGCGTCGTCGGCAAATATATTCTCCCGAAGTCGATCACCGAAATGACAATTAAACTCACAACACACATATATTAAAGTATAGTGCAAATTTGTAGCCTAAAATATTTTTACATGCACAAATTCAAAAATAAAAGTAACGACATAATTTTAATGCTGGTTAAAACTGAGTTAGAACTATGGTATAAAAAATGGAAAAACGAAACAAATATCCCAGATTTTGCAATTTCAACTCTTAAAACGTGTGATAAACAGTTATACCCTTATGTTCATTTAGCATTATATCTTGCAGTGGCGGCTCGTGGGTTAAAAAGTAAGGGGTTGCAATTCTAATGGTTCTTTAAAAAAATAAATAATAACCACAATAAACTTAATGTAAATAAATATATACAAAAACTGTAATAAAAATCATACAAGTAGCTACATATGTTACACATATAACCAAAATAACAAATTATACTTCAATAAATCGTAAATCAGCCTGCGAGATAAATAAAGGTTTGCACTGGAACTGCAAACCGCATGCCGCTTATGAGACTAAATTCAGCGCCCAATGCCAAGATAGGCAACTCCATATACTTACGCTTACTCGTAATAAATCCAATTGGGTTTGCATTTTGATTGCAACCATCGCATCGGCTTCTAGGATGCGACGCGACGCGAGGCGAGATTAATTTGGCTGTTATTTCGAGATAACATTAATAAAAAAATAAATACAGATGTTCGAATAAATTTTTAAAAAATCTGTTACTATATAATGATTTATATATATATTTTTAAAATTTTATTTTCAACCTTTTTTGGGGGTTGCGCAAACCTGCAAACCTAAGGAGGAGCCGCCACTGATATCTTGTATGTACTATGTCACTGAGCGTTGCATCCTCGGAGAGAAGTTTTTCTGCACTAAAAAAATTGAAAACGTGGTTAAGGGCATCTATGAGTCAAGAACGATTAGTTGGTCTAGCGCTTTTACATGTGAATAGAGACATACCAATAAATACAAATTCCATTGTGGACAGATTTGCAAAAATGAAAAAAAAGAACAAAAAATTGTGCATTTAAAAATAGTAATTTAGGATTAAGTTCTTCTTTGTTTCGTTCATAATGTAAGAAAAAGATATTGGTACATATGTATGTATATTCTATAATAAGTTACTTTATGTCTGAATACATGTTTGCCATCAGAGCTGTCAAAGTACTCTTAAATAGTACTTCAAGTACAAGTACCAAGTTTTTGATTTTTTAAAAATTACTTCAAGTACAAGTACCAAGTATTCATTAAAATGTACTTGCATTTTCAAGTAAATTGAAAAAGTTCTTGAAATACCACCCAAGTATTTTACTTAAAGTAAATCCAAGTACTTGAAGTAAACCAAAGTACTTGAAGTAAAACAAAGTACTTGAAGTAAAACAAAGTACTTGAAGTAAAACAAAGTACTTGAAGTACACCAAAGTACTTGTAGTAAACCAAAGTACTTGAAGTACATAAAAGTACTTGACAAGTACTTTTTATTTACTTGAAGTATTGTTCTTACTTCAAGTACTTTTATTTACTTGAAGTACTTTCTGTACTTAAAGTACTTTTTTTTACTTGAAGTACTTTTTTACTTCAAGTACATCGTAATACTTCAAGTACTTAAATAAATACTTCAAGTAATTTACTTGGTCAAATCAAGTAAAAATCCAAGTATCTTCATAAAAACTAATCAAGTACAAGTACAAGTACCTCCTAATAAAAAGTACTTGAAGTAAAATACTTGAAGTACAAAAAAGTACTTCAAGTAAAATTTTACTTGAAGTACTTGAAGTTTTGACAGCTCTGTTTGCCATGTAATTAAATTTTAAATTAGTTAGTGCACTGTGTTATTTTTCAATTATTAATAACTTCGCAAATACAAAGCTCCTTGTTATGGTAAATTATATTTAATTGTTACTATATTTTTATATTGCATCTATACTTTGGATACTAAAAACTAAGAAACTTAACAGGCGAAAGATATATGGAAGAAAAATGATATTATTATATAGTTATTTTTGAATCAAGTGGCTAAAATGTACAGATTTACAGCTTTACTGGACAATGGTGAAGTTTTCAAGACGAATTTGTTGTTTCCGCATAGGCGTCAGCTGGGTTCGGAATAGCAAATGAGTCCCAAGAACCTATTTTGGATGCGTGCCACAATTTTTTCTGTTTAAGTTTATGAAAAATGTGTGCAAACATTATAAAATATGTACATATTAGCATCAATAAATACTTTGACCATGATTTTGATACAATAACAACAGGATTATTTTCCAGCAAATAACAGTTTATGTAACATATTTTGTCAGGTTTGTGTTTAAAGTTGTTTTTTCCGATACTAAAACTACCCGTCCCAAAAACAAATATTATCGGCGCCCTTGGTTAATAATGGTTATGTCAAGTGTCAAATTAAAATAATGGAGAATTCGCGGCTATTCTATTGTTTTGTTTCTTGTGATGTTTTTTTGCTATGGTTTACCAACTATTTGGATTGAAGATTTTTCGATTTATTTAATTCCCAAATGGATGAATTAGTGCAATTATATATAAATCATATAGGACAATATTTACTTATCACAGTTGACTTGGAAACAGCTTATATCTTATTGAATAGAAAATTTGGTTTATATCTTATCTTTTCGACTTATTTCTTATCCCTCCAAAGGCCTTACATTTGGATTTAAACTTAAAAGTGTATTGAACGATTAGTATGTATTTTGCGAGGATCAGCGGGTTAAGCACCGTTAGAATAGCGGGGGAAAGAACTGCTATCAACCAATTAAAAAAAAAGCAAAAAAATCCCAAAAAAAATGTTGCACTCTTTGTTATTATTTATTATTATATTTTTAATATTTATTATTATTTATTTAGTAATTATTTATCTATTTTGTATTATTTTTTAGCGATTAAACGACACGAGTCTTTTTTACACAACTAAACTTTCAAAACCGCCGGAAGTACGCTCGAAAATTTTTGTCCAGTGTAAAATAATTATTACTGATTTTTTCCAAAACTAAAAAATCTATGAACACAAATCTTCTCGTGTTAATAAACTTTTAACAAAAAAAATTTATTGAACGTAAAATTCACAAAAAAAGAAACCTTTTTTTTCCAAAATTGAAATTAACTGAGATAGGGGAAAAAGTTGGGGTGATAAAGCAACTTTAAAAAACATAAATTATTGGAAAATTAAAAAACTCATTGTTTTTTTAAATTATTTATATAATTAACACGTTTAATTCTAAAAAAAAAAATTTGAATTAAAGTTGTTAATTATTATATAAATAATAAAAAAAAAATATGAGTTTTTTAATTTTCCAAAAATGATTTTTTTTAAATTGCTGTTATCATCCCCACTTTTTGCAACCATTTTCAGTTAATTTTAATTTTAGGAAAAAAAAATTTTATAATCATTTTTATGTAGAATTTTCTTCCCCAACTTTTTTTTTAAAAATTTTTTTTTTGGACTTACCGTTTCCCAAAATAAAAAAAAAATTTTTTAATTTTTTTTTTTCCCCCCTTCCGGGGGTGAATTAAAAAAAATTAGTTTTTATTTAGATTCTTCAAAGTAACTTACATCAAAAATTCAAGTTTTAACCTTAAATTCGTATTTCACGACCTATTTTCTTGGACTTTATAATCAGCTAATTTTTCAAATAACTTATCTCAACATAAAAAATGGTTTTTAAACATTCTCAGAAAAGCCCGGCCATAGAAAGGTTTTTTGGACCTGTACGGATTGTTTACTTAGGATATTTTATGGGTTTTTTTGCTACCAGATATTTATGACTGGATTTTTGTTAGTTTAAATATGAATAAATACACTATACTATTCAACATTTTTTTCTATCTTTACCACCAGCAGAGACACAAATTTGTACCGAAATCGTATGAATTTGAAATACACCCTGTATCTCTTGAGAACTCGAGAACGTCTCATCAGATTTACTCTATCTTTTATAGTTTTCCCAATAACAGAAAAATCCATCAAAAAGACTCCACCCATTACAGTGGAATATAATTGAAAATAAAGCAAAAAAAATATCTAATAGGTATAACTTACTTAAATAACTTGGACAACGGTTCAGGCAGAGACATCTTGAAAGAGCGAAGATTTTTACACAATTAACACCTCTACAACAGTCCTGAAACTATAATCAGTCTGATAAAAGATTTAGTTTCTGTTGCTAGGCTTTTATGTATTTATGTGTATTAATCAAACAAGTAAGGGGGAATTGTTTAATCTCTCTTTGTAGATACAGGGGACAATTGTAAAATTCTGTAATAAAAAGATTGCTTTCTTTTATTGGGTTTTTAAATTTTAAGGATGAAAGGAACTCATCCTGCCATCTAAAAGGGCGCAAAGGTTTTTGATGTTTAAAAATGATTTCTAAGACGTTTTCCGAATCACATTGGGAGGTCAAACTATATACTTATTGTTGTAAAAAAAAAGGGGTAAGGCAACGGTTTCTCCCCCCTTTTCTATACTTCTTGGCTTTTTTTACACTTCCGTCCAGTGTTGCCATTGGTAGCGACTTGTCGGAAAATAGCGAATTTCTGCTACTTTAGACGTAGCGAGTTTGATTGGACTTTTTTTTTATTTTTTTACGATTAACTAATTAAAATATCTTTTAATTTATATTTAAACTAACTTTTTGCTTTTTTTTTTATTCCATAATATAACCCCACAACAATGCGATCAACCTTCGAGACTATACCTACTGGGTCCGTGCCCTTGGTTTTCATCTTTTCTATGCCGCCCCCCAACCTTTACTAAAGGACTGCTCAATCCATTTAACCTACGTTGGCGTCACCATCGGTGCTAAATAATGCTGGACGACGTTTATCGATGTTCGATGTTTTTAACATCGATGTTAGATGACACTAACATCGATGTTTACCTTTCTATGTTTAATATTATAAAAAAAAAATTAAACCTAATTTTTCTAGCTCCAAAAATGAAATATTAATTTTTTGAGTGATTGAGAGATCAACATCGATGTTTTGTGTCGATATCCCAGCACAGCCAGCACCGGTGGTTACGTCAGAGCGGGTTTGACCTTGGCAGACAAATTCGGCAAACTGAGCAGTCCTTTATAGTCGTTGTGTTCGCCCGGCCAAGCGACAAGGCTGCTTCCAGTAGTATATGCTCAAAGATGGTGTAACAATACAATGGATAGTATAAAAAATACTTTGTGCCGTCAGTTTATTTGGTTTTGATGCTGTTTTATTACCATAGGGGTATTATAGATAAAGTAATGGAGCCAAGACTCGAACTGTCCCCAAATTAAAAACAGAGAGATCACAGTACTTTATCTATCTTTCTCTCTCATGCGTCAGTAAAGAGAGACAGATAGGGTATCGCGATCTTCTTTCTCTTTCTAATCGTCGAACGTACAGGCAGCCGTATGTCATCCTTGCTCTATCTATAATACCTCTATATCTTTTACAACTCCATTAAATAAGTAGAGAAATTACTTTGTAAATGTATGGTAGCGACTTTCAGAACGTCTGGTAGAGATTTTCCATCCGATCTACCTGGCAACACTGCTTCTGTGAAAATAAAGTGGAAAAAGAACTATGGAGGGTAGAGGTAAGGAGCAGAATCTTATATCTCTTACTCATTTTTTACATGTATAGGCGTGTTGTTAAATTCATCAGAATCGTGCGCACTAATCGCTGTTTCATCGCTTTTTTAAATTTAAATTATGGGGAAAAAAAATGGCCGTTGTTTTAGTAGTATAGGACAAGGATAAAACTGCGGTAATCTAGTGTGACGTCACATGTTTAAAACGCTAAACCATCTGATGAATTTAACAACACGCCTATTGCTACTATTTAAAAAATTTAAAAAAAAGTTAAAGTTTAAATAAAAAATATCAAAATTATATTTTTTTTTCCAAAAACGTGAAGTCATATTGTAACAAAATATAAAAATGTTCGGAAAAATAACAAATAAATAAATTCTGCAATGAAAATTAAAAACAAGTACTCTAAAACAGAGTATTCTAAAATAAATAATAAACATAAACAAATAATTCTGTAAAAAGTAAGAAGGTAATTCAAATCCCAGAATTTCTTAGGGACGGTTTGTAAGAAAACAAGCTTGACAGTTTTAAGGTTTTTGGTGCTAAATTAGGATGTTTAAAGGAATTTTGTTACAACCAGACGATAGAATAGGAATTATGATGGAGCGAGAAGACAAAATATTATGCCCGGACGGTAATTCCCCGAAATTGAACGAAAGTCGATACGCATGTCGGGACGGCGGGGTTGCAAAGCAATGTTGTTGGATATCGAAAACTACTTATTTGTAGTTCTAAACAACTTTATCAAATACTACCACTTAAAAAATTAATATTTTAATTTCGGAGCCCCGAAAAATTAAGTTTGAAACCTTTTTTTTTTTATAATATTGAACATCGATGTTTCTGACAATGGGAGATTAGGCACAAAAAGCCCAAGAGGCTGCGCTGCTTTAGGTAGTTAATCAAGGCGGCTCCCAGGGAAGAAGAAGAAGAAGACATCTAACATCGATTTTAAAAACATTGAAAATCGGTAACAAAACATCGATGAACATTGCCCAGCACTAGTTTTAGGTTAGATATATTTTTTTACTTCGAATTTCGTGGATATCCAAACCTATGATCCAAACTATGCTTAAAAAGTGAAAAGGTAATTGCAGGAATTCTGCAGATCAAATCGATGTGCATTAACGTGGAGGTTTTTGGGTTTAATATAACTTTTTAGGCATTGTAAAAAGTGTAAACTTTTTACTTATCCCATGTATTTTAAACTGTACTTAATTAAATTACTTTGATAAAAATAAGTGTTTTTGTTGGTTACAAAGATTACTTGTTTACTTACCTTTGATATTGATAAGTATGTATTTATCGATACTTATCTCGTGATATTTATTATTTATTTACTCTATAAACCACTAATTTGAAGTTATTTATGACCTGCTTGTTTGTCAGCATTTTCTTTTCGATATCCCAATCGTACAAACCAAAAATCCCGATAGGTCGAAAGAATTTCATTTTCCGTTTTGTCATAGTTAAATTACCATATCGTAGTTTTTTCCCGTTTGGCTCTAATATTAAACCTTTATGACGTCTGTACAGGACTTCGAGCATATACTGAAAACGTGGTCGCATTAGAAAGAGAAATCAACAGGCATCGCCGTTGCTATCTCTCTCTTATACCGTAATTGATTCGCCGGCCCCGATTCAAATTCGGCGAATTTTATGTGTGAGAAGAAACCCCTTTTTAAAAAGCTTTTTTTTATTCAGTGCTTTTGTTTTTTTCCCCCCCGGTTAGTATCCCATTTTTGACACTTTAATAGGGTATCTCGGTAATTGATGGTGCTACCAAAAAAGGAATTTAGGCGTCCAGGGCTGGGATTCACATGTCCCTGTTGCCTTTAAAGGTAACTCATAAGTTTGTCACTGTCTTGAAAGAGATAGAGAAAAGGATGTCAAAAAATTTGTTTTAAAAATCCCCCTTTTTTTAGGTCCAACTTAAAATGGTGAAATAAAAATGTGAAAGAAAATTTTCAATTTCAAGTTGCTCAATTTTTTTCGTATTAAAAAAGGGTATACAGAAAAATGTTTTATGAAAATTTCTTTATAATGATTCTTGAATAATATGCTGTTCAGAAAAGTATGGGGGGGCAGGTAAAAAAGTTATCGTACCTAACCTCTTTTTTTTAAAATTTAAAAACATTTTTAATTTTAATCAATGGATAAAACATTATTTATTTTAAAAAAAAAACCCCATAAATTTGGTTTTATATCGATTTTTTAAAAAATTTTTCCACCACAGTAGGCTATGAAAAAAAAGCAAAAAATCCTAAAAACGAAACTATGTTGACATTGGCGGAAAAAAATATTACACAATATATTTTAACATACACACAGTAAAAAATAGTTGGCAGAAAAAAGAAAAAATTTAAAAAAAATAGGAATTTAAAAAAAAAATAAAAAATCGGATTAAGGAAAAAAATAACGGAATTACCCAAAAAGTTCTAAACCCCCCCTTGTTTTTCAGTGAAATTTTACATTTTTTTTAAAACGGATTTTAAGGCATTCATGAGTAAATAGTTGTATTTCTGAAAAACCCTCATGAATTCTTTGATCAAGTTTTTGTGGGGGTTAAAAATGACTTCTTTTTTAAATTTTATTTTCCCCAAATTCACCCCAAAAATTATTGATCTACTTTTTTCCCCTGCAACGGTTTTTTTAAAATGAGTATTTTTTAAAATTTTTTTTTTTCAAAACTCGTGTCTAGAGACACCCCCTGGCAAAATTCTTGGGGGTGTTAAATGGGGAAAATGCTTTATTATGCAGGGACAAAAAGCTTTTCTAAATAATGTTTTTTAAGTAAAAAAAAAAATCATGGGTCCTTTTTTTAAAATCTCCGAATTTTTTTGTCTGATATATAATTGGGGGGAAAAAAAAAGCCCCCATGGGGTTTTTAAAAATCTAAATTATTCCTACTAAAGTTATTAAAAAAAAAAAAATTTAATTATTGATTGGTGAAATTTTTAAAAAATTTTTTAAAAAAAAAAATTTTTTATATGCCTCCCGGGGTTTTTTTTAAAAATTTTTAAAATTTTTTTATAACTTCTACAAATAATTTAGACAAATTCAAAACCCCCAAATTCCCCGTCGTTCATGGTTAGTTCTGGTAAGCCAAGCGGTTTTTTTTCCCCTTATATATCAAGAAAAATGGGGGGACGTAAAAAAAAGACCCCAAAATTTTTCATTAAAATGCAATTTTTTTCCCAGTCCTTGCATAAAAAATTTTATGTTTTAAACCTTTAAAAAAAGTTTCCCCAAAAAGGGGGTCAGAGACTCGAGTAAAAAAACCCCTTTGGGAAAAGGGGCCATTTTTGAAAGTAAAACTTTTTTTTAAATCATAGGTTAAGGTAAAGAAACACCATCTCTAATGGCTGTTTTGCTCAAAAATTTAAAATTTTTTTGGGGGGGGGGCCCCCGGGGTCTTTTTACAAACAATGGTTGGGCACAAGTTTTCTTGAACTACGTTATGTTAAACCTTTTTTTAAAATTTTGATGTTGTACCACTGCGGTTTCCCCGAACTATCGTTGCAAAGCCCACAAAGAAAAGAAAAAAAAAAAATTTTACAATTTTTAACCAATCAACTTTTTTATTTTTTTTAAAAAAAAACAACAAAATAATTATGAGTATGTATTTGTATTGTTTTTTTTTTTTTCGTTTTTTAAAAAATTTTTTAAAAAACCTTTTCTGACAAAAAAAAACAAATGCTAAAAATACATATTGTATTAAAAAATAAATCTATTTTTTTTTCTTGTAATTTTCTGCATCTGCCCCCCAAGATTGAATTTTATTATGCGTGCCATCCAGGGGTCCAATGCTAAAAAAAACCCCGCCTAATGGTAAAATTTAGATTCTTCGCATTTTTTTTAATTTTTTTTTTAAAATTTTTCCCGTTCCCCTTAAACCTAGATATTTTTCAACTTGCCGTTGACTTGTCCCCAAACCTCCAAAATCTCAAACAACTTGTAAAAAACTCCCAGTGGCTAGAAATCGGAAAAAACGCCCCAAACCTTTTAGTAAATTGGGGGATGGTTTCTCAAAAAAAAAAAAAGAACATTTAAACTTTTGAATATTTGGAAAAAATAAAATTTAAAAAGGGCCGATTTAGGTTTAAAAAAAAAAATTGTGAATTTAATTTTTGATAAATTTTTAAAAAAAAAATCATCTTTACAGATAAGTAAGATTTATATTGTTTAATTACATTTAAAATTTTTTTTTTTTAACCTAAATCGGCCTTAGATTTTTGTCATTCAAAAATTTAAATGATCTGGTCGATTTTTATATTTATGGGGTCCAAAGTCGCAACATTAATAAGTTATTCTACAAAACCTTTTTATCTGTTTTCTTTTCATAAGATCAAATTTTAATTATAAAAAAAACCAATAGGTATCAACTTTAAAAATATAACAACAAAATATTTAAAACACAAGGTAATCTGTCAGAAAATTTTGGTTAAAAATTTCTAAAAAAAAGGGTTGAACTCATCTTTTAAAAACCAAATTGAACGTTTTTTAAAATCAACCACAGTTCAAAAAAGCTTTGTACAACGCTTTTTGTCCGTTGAACTTCAGTTGAAGTATTGTAAAAACCGGGGGCCCTTGAGCCAATAGCATCTGGTATATATTGGGTGTGGATTCAATATCTTACTTTTTAGAAAAAACAACTTAAAAAAACCTAGCTACGCCAATTTTAGAAAAAAAATCTCAATTTAAAAATTTTTTCAAAACAGCGCAGCGGTACATCAGTTTATTTTAAAAAAAAAAACAGCGTACATTTTTTCCCCCTTTTTTTATTTTTTTTCGGGGGGCCTTTCCCCTGTTCTTCCCCTTAATCTTCAAATTTTTTGGTTTTAAACTACAGGGTTTTCCCGAGTAAATTTCCTTTTTTTCATGTTTTTTAAAAAAAATAAAAAAAATTGGGGGGAATTTTAATAATACATTTTGAAAGTAAAAACCGGGGGTTTCTTTTTTAAAAAAAAATGCTGTCCCTA
>JAHBCN010022588.1:0-13162 GCA_019359885.1 Listronotus oregonensis
AATTATGCGGTAGTTAAAACCATTGTTGAGAATTGTGCGGCATAGTGCGCTTTGTGGGGGGAAAAAAAACACCCAATAATCTTTTTTATACCCCCTTTTTCCAGTCCATTAAAAAAGGTAACGAAATAAACCTGCCACTTTTTAAGATATTAAAATGTAATTTTTTTTTTTTTGGACATGACTTTAACATAACCAAAAAAAAAAAAGAAAATTTAAGCACATTTCCTAATTTTAAACGGCACAAACATGGGAAAAGGTGGAAAAATGGATTTAAATCTCATATTAAAAATTGTTGAATTGGTAAGATTTAATTTAATAAATAAAAAGTAATATTTAAGCTACAGAAATAGGAATACGCACTCGGAAGTAGTCTGTTACAGAAAAAGCATTGTTTCTAAGTAATTTTTTAGGGATATTTCAAAATTAGAAAATAAAAAAACAGAGTTTCCAGAAGTATAACCTAAAAATGATTTTAAAAAGCTTTACTATATTATTACATTCATTTAGATCCAAGTTGGCGCTTTTTTTTAACTGTATATAGAACTCATTAAAATAAACAACTTGTAAATAACTTTTTTCAAAATACTAAAAAAATAAGGAACTTACATTTATTTAGTGTGTCGAATATGGTCCTGTCCAAAAGATCTTTGGGCTATAGTGCTGGGATATGTTCAACTTTTTTTTTCCCCCGAATGTTGTCCACACTTTTTTTTCTTAAACCGACCGACTTGAAATCCCCGAGTATTTGGGGTCCAGAATGAACGCGCAAGAAAACCGTCGCGCTTAAAATTTAAAAAAAAAAGTTTAAAAATTAACGACACTCTCCATAA
Organism: Listronotus oregonensis; assembly: GCA_019359885.1. NCBI lineage: Eukaryota > Metazoa > Arthropoda > Insecta > Coleoptera > Curculionidae > Listronotus > Listronotus oregonensis. The sequence goes on from JAHBCN010022588.1 coordinate 831, forward strand.
ATGAGGAACATATCCACGCATTCATTTTTTCGAATTGTGTCATTTTCGGATTTAAAAATTTTTTTTTTAAATTTAAAAAAATTTATCCTCGCCTCGTCCGGTTAAAGTAAGCGACTGGTTCATATTACGTGTTTTAAAAAACAAAAAAAAGGGGAAATAAGAAATAAACTATCTTTTTTTGCCCAGGCCCGCACTATACACACTTTCAAATACATTTATGTAGCTTTTTTTTTTTTGGGGTTTTTTTGAAAAAATTTAAAAGGGCTTATTTAAACCAGTTTTATACACAGTTAAAAAAAAGTCTCAACTTAGGAATCACCCTGTAAAATTTATTGTATATTATATTTATATTTATATTTGTATATTATTTTTATATTATTATATTGTATTAAATTCAAAAGAAAAAAGACTTATAAACATATTTTTAGATTTGATTAGGAAAAAATTGTAAAATTATAAAATTTAAAAAATTTTACGATTTTTGATACCATTTAAACATTTCGAGCAAAAACCATCTTCACCCCTTTTAGGAGACTTCCGTCCCCTTATACAGAATGTTTATGGTCATGTTTTTGAAAACATATTTCCTTGCTATTATTTTTGGACCATATATAAATATTGTGAGCTAATTTCTGGAAACTCTGTATATGACTGCGGTGTGAGCTACTCAAGCAGATAATTTTAGAATAAATAGTGAGCTACCTAGTCGTAAGCAACGATAGCCAACCTAATTAACTAATGAGCAGTTACAGTTGACATACATGTACTGGGTGTCGCCTTTTCGATGGATTTTCGCAGTATTGCCCCTCCAAACCAATTAAATTAAAAGTAGGGGATTAAATTCACCAACCATAATAAATAAAGAAATGTGGCAATAGGTCAATAAGGTTTGCTTTATTTCTTAAAAAATCCTATCCCACTTTTTTCCCAAAACGGGGGCGTAAAAAAAAAAACCCCGAAAAGCTAAACCCTTTCTCCCCGATCCATTTTACTGATTGGGTTCACAGAAAACTTTTATTAGTACCTTTTATATAATATTAAATAAAAACGTATTTTCTTTATCATTAACAAAACTGAAAAATAACTGTAGGTAGGTAGGTTTAAAGTGAGTGGACTTTTACACCTCATTTCGACCGCTCGGTTTTATTGTGGTTCCCCCTTTTTATTTCTCCCAATAGGATTAGACTTAAATAAAATTTTTTATCAGGGTTTTAGAGGGGTTCTTTCATTTCCCCTTTCTGTGTTGCTACCGGACACAACACAAATGTGTTGTGATGTGTTCCCGGTGTCCCCCCCTCCTGGGGATAAGACGACAGTCGGGGTTTGATTCTTCGGGCCCCCCTCTCCCCTTAGTGACAAGGGGTAGGTACCAGGTTTTTGTTACAGGAACCAGATGTTCTTTCTGAGGCCCGCATCTCCGGCCCTTTCCCCCATGAAAACGGGGCCTTTTCCCCTTTTTAAAGCCAGGAACCCCTTTTTTCCCCCTAAAGGCGGTTCATCCCCCCTTCTGTTTGAACCGGGGGTCCCTTCCTAAGCACCTTTTGTTGGGATAGATTAGCCCTTCTTCGTGAAAAGGCCCCTGACTTTGGGGGGACCTTTCAAAAATGATTCGCCCGTTTGGGGGGCCCCGCTTTTTTCTGCTTGTGACCTTGAGTGAACCTCTCGAAACGGATTTATCCGTTTCGGTCACCACCTTTTCATTTTTTTTCCCCGGGCCGCTTTCTTTTTGGGGGCTAGGGGGAATTTAAAAAATCAACCCGGAGAGCCCGATTACGCAGAAAAGGGTAGATACCGAGAGGTCATCCTGTATCTCAGAGGCACCCCCTTGTAGACACCCGTTTGGCACATGATGTCATTCATCATCCGCACGGTATGCTAACCCCTTTTAATTAATCCTTGTGTTCATCTTGTTTTGGACCCCCTTCCATCGTTTGCCAAAAGATTGCCATAACCAGCAACTCTAGCGCTTTTCCAAAAGATCCTACTGGGCCCAACCGACAACGACGTGTGAACACAGCGGGGGGAAAAAAAGCCCGAGGGATGCCATGCTTTTTTCCCCCGCCCTGTATCTACAAGAAATACAATAAAAAATTTCCCAAAATAATATGGTTTTGAATTCTAAACACAGTGTTTAAAATCTTGTTAACATTAATCATTACTTAACTGAAAACAAAGGAATCATACCCTACCCTGAGTGACCAGAAATTAAAAAAAAAGGTTACGTTCTTTTTCAATTTCAACCTAAATTTATATCTCTAAATAAAAGATCATATAAAATTAACTTTTTTAAAATTAAGCCAACATATTCCACATCAAGAATTTGCTTTAAAAACCCCCGGGTTTTTTTCACACTAAGTTTTCCACAAGTTCGGCAATTTGTTGGTTTTCTACAAAATACAGAAATTTTTTTTTCTTTTCCCCCTTTTTTGTGGAGAGTCAAATCTTCCACAAAATTTTTGGGTTTTTTTCCCCCGGGGTTTGAAAGATCAAAGAAAGTTGTCAATTTTAAAATGGGGCCCTTTAAACCTTTGGTAAAAAAAAGGGGGGAACTGCCTAAATTTTGCGCCAATTTTTTTGGGAAAATATTTTTCAATTTGTTTTTTTAAAAAACAACTTTTTGTTTTCTACAAACAATCTTTTGTCAATTTTGGGGAAAAACGTTTAAAAATTTTAAAAACAACGGGGATCACATTTACAATATATTTTTTTAATATCATCAATGATAAAAATGTTTTTTTTTTTTTAAAAAAAAAAATAGGTAATAATAAAAACGATTTCTAATGAAAAAAAAAAAAATTTTAAAAAAATATTAATTCAGTATGTTAAAAAAATCAAAATTTTAAAAAATTTATAAAATTTTTGTTAAAATTTGGAAAATAATTCTAAAACAAAATTTTCTAAACAGTCTTTTTTCAAAAAAATACATTTATATATATATATATATATATATATATATATATATATATATATATATATATATATATATATATATATATATATATATATATATATATATATATATAATATATATATATATATATATATATATATATATATATATATATATATATATATATATATATATATATATTTTTTAAATAAATAAGGAACATATCCACGTATTTATTGTTTTGGGATTGTGCCATTCTCGGATTTAATAGTGATTTAAAATTAAAATTAATCCTCGCCTCGTCCGGTAAAAGCAATACACTGAGTCATACTGCGTGATTATCGAGACAAAAAACAAGCATAAATAAGAAGAAAACAACTATCATTTTATGCCCAGACCCGCACACTTTCAAATAAGTGTATGTAGCTTTGATATTTTGGGGTTTTTCAAAAAAAGTTATCTTAAACAGTTGTTTATTTTAACGAGTTTCATACACAGTAAAAAAAAAGGCTCAACTTAGGAATCATCCTGTATTATTCTATATGGAGGAATAGTGAGACTTTTCATGGCCCGCTCTTGTTTAACAACCGAACGGAGTAAGGCTGGCAATAGAGAACAAGCCTTAATGCAATAACTTCTCTTTTTATTAGTAATAATTATTAAAGATTAGTGGGTTCGCAAGACAACTAAGACCGGTGTCGGTAAATAGTCGCTCCAGTAATGTAACATAAAGCTGTCAGTGGACACTGCCAACAATAATTGTTTTTTTTTTTAATTGCTTCTCCGATTGCGTCTTAATTCCGTATTGATAAGCAGTTATTGAGTAAATCCAATCAAATAATAACCAATTTTTTCAATTAAATAATAAATAAAAATTTAAGTTTTGTTTTTAGTTTAATGAATATTGAGTTGTGGACGCTTGTTTTGTTGTTTGTTTGTATCTATGTTCCCTGATAAACTTTTTTTTCCCTCGGCGTCGGGGGAAAGGAAAAAAAGGCCGGGCCCCGGGAAAAATTTTTGGCCCCGGGTAAAAGGAAATTTTTTGACTTTTCAAGAAAAAAAATTGTTTTTTTTTTAGATACTCCCAGCAGCAACCCCTTGGTTTTTTTTTACTTTTAAACCCAAATACCCGGGGCCTTAGTCCCCTCATCATTTGACCTCGCTGAATCGGGTGATGCTTTGTTATCCCAGCAAAATTTTTATGCTTTTTGTCATGTTAATACTTAAGGGCCCCCGGGGACTAGAGCTTGATGAAAAATTTTCTGGGGTTATTTTTCCCCATTGGAACAGTTTATTAAGGGGCCGGAAAAAAAACAATGTACAGGGTGGGAAAATTTTTTTAGGGCCCCCTACTTTTTTTCAGAAACTGCAGACTTTTTTAAAAAAAAAAATGAGACAAAGTTTTTTTGGATTAATTTATATTTTTTTAAAAAATTTTATTTTTACATATACAGGGTTTTTTGGTTTTGGGGGGCCGGTGTTCACTTCCTTATTTTAAATGGAACCCCCCATTTATTATTATATTATTTAAAAAGAGTTTCCCAAAAAACAAGTTAAAAGATTTTTTAAAAGTATGGGCGGGGGAAATTTGGGGAAAATTTTTTTTTTTAAAATTTTTTTAAAAAAAAAAAATTTAAAATTTTTTTTTTTTTTTTTTCCCTAAAAAAATTTTGTTTTGTATTATATTAGCAGGCAATATTTCTTGGGTTTTTTTAAAAAAACCCCTGTTTTAATACCAAATCTTTTAAAAAAAAAACCTTTTTTAAAAAAAGCCCAACAACATGGGTCGGGGGTCGCCGTTTTAACTTAAAAAAAAAATTGTCTTTGAAAAAATTTTTTTTTTTAAACATTTAAAAGCATTGTATACTTTATATTATAAATTAAATGGGGAATTTTATTAACTCCCTCTTAAACCCCAAAAATTTTTTTATTGATTCATAATATTAATAACCCAAAAAATTTTGGGTTTGGGAAAAAAAAAAAAACCCTTTTTTTTGAAGACAATCATCCATAATTTAAACGGTAAATCACAGACCCCTGTTGTAATACATCGTTGAAAAGGGCTTTTAAATTTTTTATATAGATTTGTTATTATATCAGAGGTTTGCAAAAAAAAATTCAAAAAAATTTTAAATATAAACAAAACATGGCAACACTGTTTTTATTTTAAAACAAAAAAAAAATTCCCTCCAAACGAAAGAAAAAAATGACTTTTATTTTTTTTAAAAATTAAAAAAAAAAAAAAAAATATTTACCGTTTTTTTTATTAAATTTAAAGATGGGGTCAAAAATGAAAGAAAAATGTCAATAAATCCGAAACGTTGTGACACAGACCCATACTGTTATAAATCGTTGAACTCGTCTTGGAAGCGCTATCCAAAAAATATAAATAATAAAAGGCTGTCCCATTTAAAAAAAAAGTGAACCCCGGGGGGAAAGACAATAAACAATCTGTTTTGTGAAAGTGGAATTAATTAAAAGCATAAATTTTTCCCAAGAAACTTTTGCCCAATTTTTTCTTAAAAGTCTGCAGTTTCTTAGAAAATGTATAGGCCCCTAATAAAATGTTCACACTGTACAGTTTTTTATCATTTTATTTTTTTCCACTTTTGGTAGCCTGTAACTTTTTTGTTTTTTGAGTTGAGCGCGTTTATTTAAAAACAGTATGTAGAATTTTTAGTTAAGTTTTTATTTATTTATTTATTTATTTATTTATTTATTTATTAATTATATGGGGTTTTAAAACACAGAAATTTTAAAAATTTTAAAATTATATAATGTTATTATATTTTTTAAATCCCCGGGAAAATCCACAAATATGGCTATACCCCCTCCTCGTTGAAGGACCCTGTACAAAAAAAAAATCAGTAAAAATTTTATTTTTTTAGCTGGAATTGCTGTTTGCGTAGTGGGCAAAGACGGAAGTAAGTTTAATCATGAGTGGAATTTTGCAATCGTTCGGGGAAGTAGCCTTGTTAATCGATGCCCTGAAAGCTTTTGGAGTATTTTAATGTTTTGGTCCTTAAGATTACTTTATAATAAGAAATATCGTACTCGTTTCAATATTAGCCCTATTTTGTGGCTTCATATTTAGTTAAAAAAATCCTTTGTCATCGTTTGTTCTAGATTTAGCATTATTTGTTAAAGTTTTAATGTCAAATAAAAAAAATATGCAAAAATCTGAAACCGGAGTAGTGGAAATGCAGTCAATTGAAAGGCCACTTTAAGTAATTAACTCTTTATTAAAAAAAGTCGAGCTTTCGGAAAAATTTTTTCCCATCATAAAGGACAATCAAAAATGAAAATATTCTTGTTAGAGAAACCAAAAAAAATAATTCTTTTTTAAAAAGTTCTTACCATATGTGAGTTGAAAACAGGGAAACAGGTTAATAGCAATGAAGAACAAAACTTCATTCACATTCCTCTTTAAACTACATTGACTTTAACTTAGTTTTTAGCACGTGGATCGTTGCCACCGTGTTACTAACAAGATTTTTAGGGAATTGAAAAAATATAATAAAAAGCAAAAGAATTTATATTTAAAAAACAAAAAAACAAGTCTGGTTTAAAAATTTAAACGACCAATGAGCGCTGTCAGTTGAACAAGAAGTAAGAATTTTGATATAATGATTTTAAAAAACTTTGGATTTTCCATTTTTTAAGATTTGGACCTCACGGGCCCGCATCTTGCAAACTGACAGAGCCATTTTCGTGGTCCCCTAGGTAATTATTTATATACTGCTCACAATTAAGGTAATTATTTATACACTGCTCACAATTAAGAGTTTGCAGATACATTATTGTTTTTTTAAAAAATGAATACCATTTAAAAAGGGTTTTAAAAATTAATAGAATGTAATATGTATGTACCTACAAAATGCAAAGTTCAGATGCTTATTATTGAATCTAACGAAATATTGTTGTTTTTTTTTTGGTGAGAGAATATAATTATAAATGGAGCTAAGATTTTGGATATCACTCCTTTTATTCAAAAATTTTGGTTGTAAGTAAATATGTACCATTTCTAGGAAAGTTCTCTTGTACCAATTGTAAATTTCTATCTAAAATTCTTGCATTCTGCCAGTCCATTAGCGTGTCCAGCAGTGTTTACATGTTGAGAGAGTGCACAAGAAAGAACACCCTTTTCCCGGCGTCACTTTTATGAGAAGTGATACGACCAATTAGATTTCTGCATGTATGCCCCTATGTAGACTAGATCACTTTCCCGGCATGGAATTTAATACACTACTTATAAGATTCTTTGTTATCTATTGGAGTTTTAGTTTTAGTAAATAAAATGGAACCATTTTTTGAGGCATTTTTGCTATTTTAATTCATTATTATTAAAGAGTTTTATAAGTTTAGGTGTTAAATCCCCTATATATGGAATAGAACAAAAAAGGCATTCCTGGTTCTTGAGAAAATTCACCATGAATTGAATTTTTTTTGTTATAACTCTGTCTTGCGTATGCAAGGAAAGTGGTTGACTTAATCTTATAGGTAAAATTTTTTGGCAATTTGTATTGTGTGCTATATAAAATTTATTTATAATATGTTTTGGGGTAGGGAAATTTTCTGCAAGAATATTTTCCAATTGTTTTAGTGCCTTTTCTCTGTAATCGTCCCTCCCCATTACAGAGAAAAGGCACTAAAAAATTTTTGGAAAAATTTTTCCAACCCCAAAACCCATTTAAAAAAATTCTTTATAAGCAAACAAATTCCCAAATTATAAAAACCCCCTCCTTCTACGCAAAAGAAAACACAAAATTCAATTCATGGGAATTTTCTTTAAGAAAGGGGTTTTTTTTTATTCCATATATAGAAAATTTAAAAAAATTTTTTCCCAAAAAATAATGACATTAAAATAACAAAAGGGAAAATTCCCTTTTTTTTATTTTAAAATAAAACCCCAAAAGAAAAACAAAAAAATCTTCGTGCAAAACCCCTGCCGTGAAATTTGTCTAATCCATAGGGTTTTTTGCAAAAATTTGGGGTATCACTTTTCCCAAAAAAATTTTTTGTGGGCCCCTAAAGTAAAACTGCTGGAAAAATATGGGGCCCCCCGAAATGCCCCAAAAATTTTTGATAAAATTTTAGTCAAAAAACTTTTAAAAAAAGGGGTTTTACACAACCAAAAAATTTTTGAATAAAAAGGGTTTTTTGTTTTTAAAATTAAAAAATTTCGTTAACCCAAAAAAACAACTATTTTTGATTTTTCGGGGCAATACATATTACATTCTTTTAAATTTTTAAAACCCTTTTTAAATGGTTTTTTTTTTAAAAAACAATAATGTAATTTTGCAAATCAATTTAAATGTATAAATAATTACCAATTTAATATAAAAAATTACCCCCGGCACCACGACGTAACTCTGTCAATTGCCTTTTGATTTCCTTAAATTTAAAAAAAGGAAAATCCAAAATTTAAAATCATTAAAATCTTCTTCCCTTTGTTCAACTGACGATTTATTTCCAAGTTTTAAACCGAACCTTTTTTTGTAAGTTTTTTAATATTTCTTTTTCAAACTTTTTTAATTTAAAAATTTTTTAATACGGTAATCCCCCACCTTTCAAAAAATTTTAAGGTTTAAAAAAAAGATGAGTTTTTTTCTTCCATTAAAAATTTTTTCCATTTTTTGTAAAAAAAAGGATAACCCCCAAACATTTTTTTTAAAATTTCTGATGATGGGGGAAAGGTTTTTCAAAACTCGACTTTTTTAATAAAAAATTAATTTGGGGGTACTCCGGTTTTCCCAATTTTTTTTATATATATATATATATATATATATATATATATATATATATATATATATATATATATATATATATATATATATATATATATATATATATATATATATATATATATATATATAAAATATATATATATATATATATATATATATATTATATATATACCTACCCAAATTTTTTATAGAAAATTAAATTTGAAAGAATTTTACATTGCCTTTTAAAACTAAAAAGGGCCCCCACCCTCTATGGTTTTAATAAGTTCTTTTTTGGGGTTTTCCGCCCCGGGGTATAGCGACTAAGTGCGCTAAGAAGTTTATGTTTATGAATTGGCAGGTTGCCTGAAATATTATTTTTTTTGTTTCAGGCGGTGTGCAGGTTCATAGTGTCAATAGAACTGAGAATACTCAGTCCTTTTTATCTCGAAATCAAAGGGCCGAAGCGGTAAATAAAGAAAGCCGACTTGTCGATATAGCTTCCCTGAACTCGTAATGACGTAGAGCATCTAATAGGCTCAAGATTTTGCGCGCCAGAAAACAAGCGCATAAAATAAAGTAAAGAAATACGGCTGTCTGAGCCGTACTGGCTGTTGGAAAAAAACAACTTGCAGCTGGAAAAGTTTTATTTTTTCGATATGAACATATAAAAATACTCTTTCATTTTTGGGGAGATTGTCAAAATGTTCTCTTAAGTTTTGATATAAAAATATTTGTTTTTCTATGGTAATATATATTACTTTATTTGTGTTTTAGACCAAGAAATTTGGCTAGCACATTTCGTTCTTCAAACAGTTCATATCAGAAAAGTTTTCGTACAAAAGTGTAAGGCTATTCTAAAAATTTCTCTGTATCAATTATTGTAAAGTGACATAATTTTACGTAAAGTTTAAAGGTAACCAGGAAGAAAGTATAAGGAAAGTGAATTAAAAACTGTAGGAGTGGAAGTTGCAGTTTAAAGTGGTGATTACAAAAGTGATTGGTGAATGGTATAGTAGTAATACAGAACTGAACAGTCGAGGTTAACATTTAAACTTTTTGATAATTTTTCTCTAACATTCTTTTAAAAGAGAACTCCAACTTTGACATAAATTTGCGGTAGCTAAAACCAATTTTCCTAATAAAGTAAATTAGTGGCTTAACAATTTTTTTTTTTTTTTTGATAATGTAATTTGTTAATAAATTATACCAAGTTTCGCAGAAGTGGCAAGTGATATATATCCTGAAAATAAAATACTTTTAAATTTTGACTTGGAAAAATTTGATTTGTCTTGCGATATAGATCACTTTCTATTTGTGATGTCGCGTTGTCGTATTTTTCCGCCTTATGGACTTTGCAGTTGGGAAGGCGATACGGGTTTTTAAGTGAAATATCAATAATTTCTTTTACTAAATTCAAGTAAATTTGTGCACCAAAATCAATGCCAAATTTTGTAACTTTTCCTTTCACATAATTTCTAAAATTTGAGCCCTATTGATAAGAACGTAAACATCTGGTATTGTCAGTAACTTCCAGGTTTATGTTCCAGATTGCTTGACAAATTGGTTCTAAGGCTATCAGTGCCTCTTTAAAAGTAATTTCGATCTTTCACATTTCTTTTGATTTTACTTAAGTAAATTTGATATATCTAAAATTTGTGAAAGCCAAAATATTATTTTACTTTAGATTTTAAACCAGCGACGTCACACAACTTAGTTATTTGTATATATTAGTAAATATTGACTTGATTTGCTGATACTCCCCATTGGCGTATCACAACATATTTTGTGTGTTATTTATTTGTATATTTACTCTACTCTTTGTGTCATAAATAGCAATAGTCTTTTTACAGAGGGTCCATAAAAACCTTAATTTGTACCCATGATACTATTACTAGAAGATAAACCCACTTGGCGATTTAATTTCGTACGACGTTGCGCATGTCGTCACTCGATCACAAAAATTCTGCTTGTCGGTTGGGAAAGCATGTTTTAAAGCCTTTTTTTAACGTTTATTGTATTTTGGCATTACTTAATCCCCTAATCTAAACAGAAATCGGAATGCCATATTAAAAAATCGCTGTTTCTGGGGAAATTTTGTCATTGAGTGACGTCAGGCGTGCGAGAGAGATAGGCTTATCTCATGCGCGTGGCTTTATCTTCTCGAGTAATAGTATCATGATTTGTACCTATGTATTCAGTTCATCTTTAGCCGACAGCACAGTTTGTCGGCACTACTTATTGTTCGGAAACGCAACGATAAGCGTTTCTAACCAACATAAAGGTTATATCGGAAATTCCTTCGGCAGGTAGAGACTGTTTAAATATGTGTATAAATACAATAATTAATTTTAATGTTTGTTGATATATTCACAAAGTGGCCCAAAGTTTTTTTAATATTAAGATTTCTTAAAAAAGTTTTCCGGTAATCAGTCGGTCCATGCAGCAATCGAGCACAATTTTGTCGGTTTTTTTAGCGCGACAAAGGATGTTTGTTGTTATTGCCACCGCCCCATTATTCAATGTGGCTCGAACTGCCAACCGCGACCTTTAATTCAGTCAATAAAAAGATATAATTGTCTGTCAAGGGTGCAAATCAGCAAATTTGCTTCGCGTAGTGGATACCTACCTTAACTCATGACAATGACAAGAATGTTTCCTTTATTGACAAGTTTTTGATTTATTGATCCACATCGATAAACATTCTTGATAATAAGATATTATTATATTTAATATGATCGATAGCGAAGATCACATATTCCAAACAAATTGTGAAAGTAGAGAATGCATGGAATGGGTAGATGAGCATTTACGCTATATTTTATGGGTATTGGAATTTGTGAGTTTAAAGACATTTTGCTTACTACAAAATTTACTGACATTTTAAAAAAATAGATATAACCATTTAAAAACACCTAAACAACACGGGCCTGGATAGGGCTGCCATACGAGGTAGACTGTTTCAAAAATAGCTACAGAACGCTACGCTTCATCGAATTTTATTTATTTTTTTTTTTTAATGAAAGCTTATGAAATTTAAAAAAGATTCTAGGAACCTTTTTTTAAATTTTGTTTTATTTTTTTTTATTCTGCCCCAATTTGAAAAAGTGTAAAATTTTGAGTCTTTGAGTAAAACATATTTTTACTCAATATTTTGGCCTGAATATGAATACTCTGAGTTTTTCGGGGTCCCCAATCACGAATATGAGGTTGAAATTTAAAAAACTTTAGATCCAAGATGTTCTCTTCCAGAATATCTCTTTAACAAGACCTTAAACTTATCTTGGATTAAAGCGCCAAAAATCTTGTTTAGTTTAATGCCTCGAAACACAGTCATGTTCGCTGTCGCGAAAAATGTCTGCCAATGCTCATCCGTTACATATGAGCTGCCAAGTTCTGCAGAACAAAGAGTCGTTTAATTTTGTCGGCGTTACTTTTGAGAATGACCTCAACTAGCACAAGCTTTGAGTAAAACATATTTTTACTTGATATTTTGGCCTGAATATGAATACTCTGAGTTCTTCGGGGTCCCCAATCACGAATATGAGGTTGAAATTTAAAAAACTTTTGATCCAAGATGTTTGATCCTAAATGGCGGATATCAAAATATAAAAACACTTAAAATACGGGAAATATAAATAATATTACGAATCTTTTGGTCAAAATTTAAAAAATTTGAAATCCAAGATGGTTAATTTAAAAACGGTCCCCCAAAA
>JAHBCN010022589.1:0-13226 GCA_019359885.1 Listronotus oregonensis
ATTTAATCCTTAAAGTGCATAAAAAGTGTTTATAAAATATTGTATGCCAGTTTAGTGTAAAAATCAAGAATTGTGTACAACAAATAGGGGAAATGAAGTTAGTTTGATATTTTTTAAATAAATGGTTTTTTATTAACATTTCTTTTTTATAATGAGACCTTAGCAAGTGTTCAATGATCCCAGAAAATTTTCTTTACCATCTTTCTTTTTTTTAAAAAAAAGTTTTTTGCCCACCTTTTTTTTTAGTAAGAAACTACTAATTCCACATCTATCCAGTGTGTGGATTTTTCGACGGCCGTTTTTGCAAAAAATATTGATGTTGCAAAAAAATGGTGGAAACCATTTTTGTAGATTTCGAGGTGATCTTCATTTTTTGTTCAAACAAAAATTCTCTAATTCGCATATTTTAGCAGATTTTTGGGGGGAAACTTATTTTGGGGCCATTTTCAGCGGGTTCCCACGTCGGAAAATCGTGATAAACTTTTTCTCGCTAAAACATTCAAATACCTAAGGCGCCACAAATAAAAACGGTACAGATTTATTTACAACTTTGGGTAATTTCAGGTCTTCAGTTACTGGACTACTAAAAAATATCTTAAAAAAAAATTTAAAATAATGCAAAAACAGGTGTACTCGTATAATTTAAAACAATATTGATCTAAAAAAATATAGGTTAAATACAAATATATAAACACTTAATATTATTCTGTAAATACCACACCTGTCAGAAAAATTCCCGTGTCAAAATGTCATTGCCAATTTTCAAAAACCGCATCTACAAAAAGTGTATTAAATAGCCTCAGATAGTAAAAATGTACAGACAACATGCCGTACCTCAAAGCAGTTTGTTACAGGAAATGGTTAAAGTGAAAAAACTACGTTTTAAAAATACCGAAGACGAAAGATATTTCGGCAGACCTTCCAGGGACGTCCTTCAACGAAAAGCCAACTTTGAAGAGTTTAAAAAGGTTTATGCAGATTCGCTGGGAAGAATTCAAAAGCCGCGGAAAAATTCGGAAAATAGAATATGCCCGGTACATCAAACGAAGTCGGGAAGTCTGTATAGATTGCCGACAGTAAAAAAAGAACCGCAATATGTGGAGACTATTAATATTGAACTCCCGGTAAGTGTCAAATATATTACAACAACGGTAACCAAGTAGTTTTAAAAAACTAAATGAACTTAAAAAAAAAGTTATCTTAAAATTATGAATTATTAATTTGTGGTAATTGTTTACCTATTGAACCCACGGCCGATTATATTAAAATTTAGAATACATAGTCCAGAAAACGAAGTTAGAAAAAGTGCAAAACCTCGCAATTTTTTAAAAATGCATAGACTTGCATAAAAATTTGGAATTAAACTTAACCTTCCCTCCTCTTCAAAATCTATATTATGCCGATAAGTGCTCTTTATTTTTTAGGGGTGAAAACTACCCTTTATGCCTAAAACCTATAAAACTATACATTAAAGCTTAAGTTAGGTAAAATTAGACCCAAGTAAGTTAAAAAAATAGTATTTTGTTTCTTTAAAACATTATTTGAAATATTTCAGCCCTTTAAAATCAACCCCTTTAATGATTAAAAATAATATATATTTACCCTAAAAAAATTAATAAATCATCAGTGTTATGCATGAAAATTTGGGAGTAAGCTTAACTTACCCTTCTCTTTACAACCTTCAATATGCTGAAGGTCGCTTTTTATTTTTTAGGGATGAAAACTATCCCTTATTGCAAAAACTTACATATTAAAGATTAAATCACATAAAATTAGGCTCATATAAATTGAGAAATAAGTTGTTAATTCTTTAAAACATTATTATATACCGGGTGTTGCTCCGTCGAGCGGGACATAGGGAATCCCATGTAAATTTTGAAGTGGTCCAATATTGGCTCCCCTAATTATTTTAGAAGAAAATATTATTAGGATTTTCTAAAGAGCACGAATAGTTGTACCCAGTGTACAAATTTCAGCTCTTCTCAGTCCCCACTAAGAGATAAATGCTAAAATAAGTTACGAATCTCCTATCTTCTTACGCGCCCTGTATTATTAGAAGTTTATAATAAAATACCAGAAAAATTATTTAACCTCTTACTCTCAAGTTATCAGATCAATGTCACATCATTTTTAAATAATAAACTACTCAAATCAAGAAAAAATCACTATTATAAAATGGTTTATCAGGGAAATAGTTATCGAGAGCGGACTTTGCAGCCTATTTTCCCATAGGCCAATACAAAGTAAATCGACAATAGAACGGACAATAAAAAAATTTGAAACTACAGGCACAGTAATCAATAATTGCAAATGTGAAAAAAATCGACGGGAAAATCAGAGACACATTGTACAAAACGAGAGGGTTCAGACGTGATACTTTGTGTAGAGGAGGACGAAGGAAACATTAGCACGGACAACTGGAGGACATTACTGGACAAGACCACACTACAATATCTCGAATTTTAAAAAGATGTAAATACCACGCTTACTAGCGGATGCGGAGAGCTCGCGAAAAGTATTCCCAAACACGAACGATTTACGACATCATTCGAAGTCGGCCGAAGGTATTGATGGGAGAGGAATGGCATTTGAATGGCATGATACTATTTAGTATCATGGAGGAATGATTTTATTTTTATATTTTTAATTTGTAGGTATACTTTTAGTGATTTATCACGCCTAAAATATAATTGGGGAAAATAAAAAAACCGCTTTAACTAACTAGAACTAACCATGACCGCCCCCCCTGGCCCCACGAGAATCAAGAAAGGGCGGTCATGGTTAGTTCTGGGTTTAAAAAGGGCTTTTTTATTTTCTCAAATTTCAGACGTGATAAATCACTAAAAAGATTTTTTGTCAATTTGACATGTTTTTATACGATTTCTGTGGGGTGGGTATAAAAAAAGGTCCAGTAATTTCATTACACCCTAGTGCCTAAAGTGAACACCGTATAATTCAAACATTTTTTCCAAATTATTATTAAATTATTTTATTATCAAACATAGTTTTTGACACTCGCTTTATTAATATGCTAATTGGATATATTTAGGTTTTTAATTTCTGATATAAATATATTTTATGAAAAAATCGATCCCAAATAAAAAATTGAATAAGTTATATAGCGAAGCGGTCCGTGCGTAAAAAAGACTAAGTTAACACACTTTTTGCATAAATAACTAGTTTTAATAATATTTTTTTTTTTGGTGATGATTTGATAAAAGATGCACTCATTTAATTTTCTTTTTTTATTTATTTTTTTTTAACGAACATTGTAATACATTATTAATTGTTTGGGTTTTTCTATAATCTAACGTAATAAACAATATTGAGATGCCCGTTAGTAGGCAACTAACTACACAACAACAATCGCCCAAGGCATTCTGTCGAGTTCGGGACTTCTCGCGTCTGGGAATACTTTTCGCAAGCTCTCCGCATCCGCTAGTACCACGCTTACAAGTACGAAAGACACCAAGCATTAGAAGACGGAGACGAAATACGACGACAGGAATTTTGCTTTGAGATGATGGAGAGGCATTTAATTAAATCCTGATATTTTCGTCATAAATTGA
This sequence comes from Listronotus oregonensis, assembly GCA_019359885.1. Lineage (NCBI taxonomy): Eukaryota > Metazoa > Arthropoda > Insecta > Coleoptera > Curculionidae > Listronotus > Listronotus oregonensis. The sequence continues at coordinate 3,570 of JAHBCN010022589.1, forward strand.
CTTCTAAATGTAGACAAATTTGTTTTATTGTCTTGAGTAACTGTGAGTGCATGTGTTGGAATTAGCTGTAAACTAAAATGAAATGCGAGGATTCTTTTTGAAATTCCCCTAAAAAGTTGTTCACTTTTGGCAATGACATTATAAATTAATGATCTAAATTGTCACTGATAAATCGATATGGTGTTTTTATTATTGATTTCTAGAGTACAGGGTGCATAATGAGATACTACGTTGCAGAAGTATTTAAGCAGTTTACTCTTTACTGGTTGGTTGAAAAATGCTCAAATTTTCATTTTGGGTGGAACTTATTGTGCTCTTCAATAAATTCTAATAGCATTTTTTTCTAAAATAATTAGGGGAGCCAATATTTGACTACTCTAAAATTTACATGGGATTCCCTATGTCCCGCTCGGCGGAGCAACACCCGGTATATTTTAACCCTTGAAAATCAACCCTTATTATAATTTATTAAAAAGATTTGTTTACCGCAGAAAAATTAACATATTGACACAAAGTTATAATTAAAAAATCTTACAGCTCAAAAGTATTGCTAATTTTATTTTGTAATTTTTTAGTCCTTAAAAATTTACCCCTTACAATATTACAATGCGAAAAATAGTACAAAACCTCAGATTTTTTAAAAAATGTATCGAATCGCTTTTAAAATTCTCAAAAAAATTGGATTTTAAAGCAGAACTCCTTTAGTTTTTGTGATAAAAAGTTTTTTAAAAAACCATTTTGTTGTTTTTTTTTTCAAAAGCCTGTATATTAAAACTGTTTAAAACCCTTACTTTTTTAAAGGGGTGTGTTTAAAGGACTGAAACAAGGTAGTGCTCGTCTATACACACGCGTTTTAAACGTTATATCTCACTTAATTTTCGTTATACAGTAAATTTAAAAAAGCAAAGTGTCTGTAATTTAAAAAGCTACAATTTGATAATCTCGTAATTTTTACGTATCTCCCTTAGTTTTTAAGTTATTTTGAAGAACAGGTATTTTTTATTAAAACTCTGAAACTTGACGTTCACTTGCAGCTCCGTTTTTTTTAAATTAATTAATTTAAATTAGTTAAAATATTAGAATGTATTTATGATACATAGATAAAGAGAATTAAAAAGGCTACAACTTATTTTAATTACGGTGGTAGTTAGGGGGTTGTTTTCGAAGATTTTTGTACTTAAAAAATGTTGGTCTAACTTTATTTTAATCATAACTCACTCAATTTTTATGTTATATACCTTTTTTTAAGAAACGTCTTTGCAAATGCTTCAAAAAAGTTATTATTTATTTTTCTCGAAAAATACGTAGATTTTGCGTTATTTTCCTTTGAAACTCTGAAATTTTGTGTTTGATGAATAACAGCTAACATCTAACAAACCACAACTTGGTTTGTACTGGTCCCACAGCAATTACAAAACAACCAATTTTTTCATTGTTTTAAAAGCTACAATTTTGTTATGTATAGTTTTTTTGATAAAATGCATACTTATCGAGTTATTTCCAAAAAACCGATTAAAAACGTTGGTTTTATCCACGAAAAACTCCGACTTTCGATCGCGAATAACTCAAAAAGTATGCATTTTACAAAAAAAATGCATAAAATATTTTTTACTTGGAAATCATTTTTCTATTGATTTCTGTAGTCAAAATATAAAAAAATCTTCTGCAAGATGGTTTGGCAACCACTTCCAAGGTAAAGGCGCCCTTCGGCATGATATAGATTTTAATGCTTGGTCTATTCGCCACCTACCGTTAAAATTGCAAGTTATTCTATGCATTTTGAAAAAATTAAGAGGCAAAATGATTTGTTTCCTAGACTAAGAAGGGTTTTTTGGGGCGCTGATCTCGAATGAAATTTTGTCGGACACTTCTAGTTTTTAAGTTAAAACATCCTATTCGGACCTAACCACAAAAATGCACAAACTTTTCCAAAATTTGTCCTTCTTAACACTGGTCACCGCCAAAACTAAATGATTTTATGGTAGAACACTTTATTTTACTAAATAAATTTCTTTCCACGATTACTTACTTTTTAGTTCTACTAAAAAACTTTTTTTTTATATTTAAAAAAATTAAAGAAATTATCTACGGATTTTTAGACAGTTGTGATAATTAAAAGGCGCCAAATTTAAAATGTAAATTGTTTTTATTAGCATAAGACGTACAAAAAAATTAAAAAGATCTTTAATAGAAAAACTAAAACATTCTATAAAAAAAGCTTTTAATTCAAGTAAAAGCATTATTTTATTCTTTTGTAAAAGGTGCATTATGATAAGGGTGAATTATTTAGAAGTCAGATATACATCCATCCAATACAAGTGAATTTGGATTTGTTGACCAAAAAAAAAATGCTGTTAATATAAACTTTATTTTTACACAATTCAATTTAAGAAGTAGGCGCTTTGCAATTGCCTAGCAATTTATACTACTGTTTAAAATTTACTTGATACTTTTGCTGACTTTTTAAAAATTAAAAAAAAAATCTTTTGGTGGTGTTTTTGGTTAAAAAGTAACGGTAATTGTCTCGAAAGTTGCCCTTTCTCCGATTTTGACCAAATTTGGTATACAAGGATATTTTGGGGCGCGAAAAAAATATTTTTCGGCAACATTTCGTTTTCGGGATATTCGTCATCAAAGTTAAAAATCAAACTAACCTCATTTTTACTATATTCCCCCTTCTTTTTGTACACAATTTTGATTTTTACACTAAAGTGGCACACAATCTTTTATAAACACCTTTTAAAACCTTGTATTTTTATTTATTTACACCTTTTTTCCATTAAATTGCGAACTTTCAAGTTCAAAGGCAGCAGCCATATTTGCTGATAAGATTCCTAGTGTATACATGGTTGCGGCCACGTTCCGGCGTGTGAAAGTGGAGGTTTGCAATTAAATGGAAAAAAGTTGTAAAATTCATATAAGAACAAGTTTTTAAAAAGTGTTTGTAAAATATTGTGTGCCAATTTAGTGTAAAAATCAAGAATTCTGTGCAAAAAAAGAAGGAATAATGTAAATAAGGTTAATTTAATGATTAATATCTCAAAAACGAAACGATGCTGTAATCAGCGCCCCCAAAAAACCCCCGTACTTATACCAAATTTGGTCAAAATCGGAGGGGAGGCAACTTTCAAAACAATTACCAAAATAACTACTAAAGAAACGAAAAAATAAATGTCTCCTAGAAAATAATAAATGTTTTACCATAAAATATTCCACTTTTGATGTAAATCATTTTAAGAAGGAGGAATTTTCGAAAACTTTGTGCAGTTTTGGGGTTAGGTCCAATTGGTACCTTATAGTTTAAAAACTAGGAGTTCCCGACAAAGTTTAACTTTAGATTTGTAATTAGCGGCCCAAAAAAACCCCGTATACAAAATTTCGGTAAAATCATCCGATAAGTAAAAACATACAAAAAAAAATCGACATTAAAAAAAGGTTTTCTACAAAATATAACTTCACTTTTGTGCTCCTCGCCCTAAAAAACTTATATACGAGTACTGTAAAAGTAATTAAAATATTATTTTATTAGTTGCACTTTGGAGCAGACAGAGCTGTTCAGGTCATGGAAAATAAAATTAAACCAAAAAGATCGGTCGCCAAGATACATCGGGAAGTGGTAACCGAAAATATTGTTGAAAGATTGAAACGAATCGACGAAGTAGCCGAAAAAGAAGAAAGCGTAACTGACACGACAAAGAAACAAGACGATGAAATCCAGAAACAAATCAAATCCCGTAACGAAACAATACGGAAAGGTTTACCGAAAGTTGCGGTCCCAAAAGCCGCTTGCCCGAAGCCGAAAAAGAAGCACACAAAAGACAAAATACTGAGCACCCTACATAATATACACGACAAAATAAAAAAAATGCAGGATAAATATTTAAATCAGCCGAGGGTTCAATATAAAAGCGTCCACGATTGCTTCATTCAAACCGGGCATGTAGAGGTTATCTATGAAAATGACAACTACCCTGAAGAGCAAAAAGTTGGAAGTGTGGTGGCATGTGATATTCGAAAAGGTAAGAATGTATAAAGGGTGTTTTGAATTCAACCCTTAAAAAGAAAATCATCCTAAGCAAGATTTAAGGAAAGCTCTTAGTAAATTGCAAAAATGTTAACCATTGAACTATACAGGGTGTTCGAAAAATAGACGGAGATATTGTAATGGGCGATTTCTTGTTTAAAATTATGAGAAAAAGTTTTTATAAACATGGGTGATAACTTTTTAAAAAAATTATAAATTTTTTATTAATATTTTTAAAAATATTTACTATTTACTCTTTTGAAGTTTGACAATATTATTTGTTGTATCAAAAGGCTAATTTAGCCCTAAATAGATTAAAATTATAAGGTCCAGTGGCGTCCCGGGGGCATCTTAGCGAATAAAATTGGCAAAAAAATGCACGCCACTGCCTTTTTTGCAACTTTAATATTTGTTATTTGATTAAGCGTCTAAAAATACAACTTCTTCACCCCTTGTATTTTTTTCGTATCTCACTTCATTTTCGAGAAAAAAAAAATAAAAACGGTTTTATTGCATGCCACTGGTTAAAATTGGTTTATTAATTTATGCTAAAAAAATCACAGGTGCCTTGGAAACCAAAAAATCATTTTTGCATGGAGGTTTGACACTGAGAAGCGTCAGTTCTTTTAGAAAATAATTATTAACCTAATTTTCTTGGCGAAATTTCTCTAAAAAGTTTTTATCTCAGTTTTTGTGATGGAAAATTACAATTTTGAGGAAATGACAAACATGCATGTAATGTACGCACGTACTTACAGTAACTGATATGCAGGGAGGAGCCTGTATGCAGAAGCGTTCCCCTAACGGCAACTTCTAGATAGTAAAACCTTTGAGACCGTAGATTATGGAAAAGAGGTAAATTTTCTTATTTTTTTTTTGTAATGTTTTTGACAATAATGTTATTTAGGAAGTTTTGCCATTCCCACCAATGATAGAGGCCGGCCAAGGTCCGTAAGAACGCCTGAGTTTGAGGTGGCAGTTTTACGTGCCAAACAAAATCATGGTATAAGCTCCAGGACTATAGCAGCTCGATTAGGGGATAATCATTCCAACAGCACTGTGTGGCAGGTTCTCTCCGATCAACTTTTGTATCCGTATATGTTTAACGTGTGCAGGCATTACTACCAAGAGATTTTCTGCCCCGTTTGCAGTTTTGCCAATGGTATTACGGAAAGGTTAATAATCACAGAAAATTTAATAAAACCATACTTTTTACGGACGAAGCTGGATTTCGGCGGGATGGTGTTGTTAATTTCCATAACACTCATATTCGGAGTAAAAAAAATCCTCATGCTTACGTACAATGTCGTCACCAGGAACAATTTTCTTTAAATGTGTGGATGGGTATTGTTGGTGACAATTTAATTGGACCCTTTTTTGTACCTTAAGATTAAACGGCGAATCTTACTTAGAGTTTTTTCAACAAGAATTGCCCGTACTGCTGGAAAAAGTTCCTCTAAATGTACGTAATCATAATCAAATAGCTTTTATGCACGATGGAGCTTCTCCTCATTTTAGTATAGCTGTTAGAACTTATCTAAATAACACCTTTGGGGAAAATTGGGTTGGAAGAGGTGGACCAATTCAATGGCCACCTCCCTCTCCTGACTTAAATCCAATAGATTTTTATTTATGGGGACACCTTAAAACTGTGGTTTACGCCACTCCCATACAAACAATAGAAGAGTTAAGAAATAAAATTGTAAATTTTTGCGAAGAAGTGAGAAATAGACCTCGAATTTTAGCTCGAGTTCGTCGTTCAATGATTCGTCGAGTAAGAAGGTGTACAGAAATGGATGGTGGACATTTCCCACAACTTTTTCCTAGAAATGTTTTTGAATTTTTGTTTTTCAGGGCACCTGTGAATTTTTTAGCAAAAATTAATAAGCCAATTTTGTCCGGTGGCATGTAATAAAACCATTTTAATTTTTTTTTCTCGAAAACGAAGTGAGATACGAAAAAAATACTAGAGGTGAAGAAGTTGTATTTTTAGACGCTTAATCAAGCAATAAATCTCAAAGTTGCAAAAAAGGCAGTGGCGTACATTTTTTTGCCAATTTTATTCGCTAACATGCCCCCCGGGACGCCACTGAACCTTATAATTTTAATCTATTTAGGGCTAAATTAGCCTCTTAATACAACAAATAATATTGTCAAATATCAAAAGAATCGAGTAAATATTTTTTAAAATATTAATAAAAAATTAATATTTTTTTTAAAAAGTTATCACCCATGTTTATAGACACTTTTTCTCATATTTTTAAACAAGAAATCGCCCATTACAATATCTCCGTCTATGTTTCGAACACCCTGTATTGAAAAATTTAAGTCACTATTTTGTCAAAAGATTATCTTGTGAAAGTTTGCACGTAACATTGTTGCGGTAGATTCCAAAAATAATCCAATACTTAAAGTTACTTAAATAAATTTTGTTATCCTTAAAAATTAATAAAAATTATTCTAGTTTCTGGTGACAGTGCGATAATAGAAGACGCCAAAATGCAAGAGCGAATCAAAGAGATGAACGAGATTTTTCCAGAGTTTCCAAAAATTGAGAATACGCTTAGAGAAATCGAAACGCATTTAGACAACATTGTAAACATGGAAGTAGGTAGTGGCAGTGTTAAGAAAGATTCGTATTCATCAACCACTCCTGAAGATTCCTGTCAGGATAATTTAAACAGCTATTGGGACGAAAGTAATCTTGCATCGGTTTTGTCGACTCTGGAAAAACGTTGTAAGTTTAAAAATTACTAACTTTGTCATTATTTGTTAATTGATACATATCGTTTCGGACAGTGATGTATCTCCAACCGTTTTCAAGTGATAACTAAAAACTATTCTTTAAAGCTACGACTTACATAATATTCCTTGTTTACCAAAGCTTGACCGATTTTTTACGGTTCAGCAACGGTTGCCAGAGAATATCAATACTAGGCTTACGAAATACATTTTGGTTATTTTCAATTATTACAGCTTCTCTATTTTTTTTCTTTCAGGGGTTTCTTTACGAATAATTTTAACTTCCGACCATTGCATGCGGTGTTGTTTTGACCAAGCGTATTTGGCAACCCCCGAAGTCGACGTTTCACCTCGTTTCGTATGTTTTTTGTGTTTTCCTTCTTTCATTTCGAGTGGTCTTTACGTTTCCCTGATGTATACCTCGCCACCTTCACAGGAAATTTGGTAGATACAGTTATTATTTTAAACTTTGTTGGTCCGTCTCGTCTTAGTAACAATACTTCTAAAAGTAGTTTGGGATTTAAATGCCGTTTTAATATTATACTTAATCGTGATTTTGCGGACGCAAGGACTTATTTACTCATCGTGTTTACCAAAGATATTCGAGATGTCAATTCTATATTCTTGCAAAATATATTCTGGTTGTTTAGAATAATTGCAGCTTCGTTGATTTTTTTCTTTTAGTGAATTTTTTAATAAATAAATAATTTTTACATTGCATGCGGTGTTGTTTTGACCATCAAGTTCGACAACTCCCGACCTCGACGTTTCACCTCGTTCCGTATGTTTCTTGTATTCTTGGGGCCACTTCAGTCCAGGTTCTGGGGTATAGCGAGCTAAGTCTCCTCAGCCCCGATCTGATATGAATGTTCAGAGGGTGGTAATATACCACTGCACCTAGACCTCAGTAGGTCCTTTGTGCTTCCTCTTGTAGGCCAACCTATTGATTTGAAATAATTGACGACGTCTTTATGTAAAATCTCCCTAATTTCGGCCAGTAATGGCCAGTTCATGCCCAGCATGAAGTTTCGTCCAAATGTGAGGGCGGGACAATCGCAAAGAATGTGTTCCACTGTCTTATTTTCTTGTTCACAGCCTCTACATAATTCTGTGTTCTTTAGACTCATTTTAAATAGGTGTCCTCGTAGCCCACAGTGGCCAGTTAGAATGCCCTTTAGTGTTCGGAGGTTAATTCTGGACATCATTAGGTTTTTTTGCTAGTGACTTGTCTGGATAGCTCAGCATTATTTTTGCGAAGTTGCAGTTAGCAGTATTATCCCATTTTTCTTTAAACAGTCGTTGGGAGTATTCTTTAATAATGTCTTTAATCGCTGTGGTTGTCAATCCAGTGGTGGGGACGGGACCAACTAAATTCCGTCCCGTCCTGGCCAGCGAGTCAGCGGTATGATTACCTTTAGATATGTCATGTCCCTTAATCCAGGTTAGGTTGATCACATTATTTAGAGAGATGTTAGTCAGGGCTTGATGACATTCAAGTACAAGTCCCAAAGTAATGCGTAGTTTTTTCAGGGCTAGTAATGCTTGCCTACTGTCTGTATAAATACAGATCGTATGGTTGGCGATGTTGCGGCTTTTAATTTCGTAAGCAGCTATGGTTATGGCTGTCAGTTTGGATTAAAGCACGCTGGGTTCGGTGCCCATTGTCCATCCGATTTTCAGGTTTATGGTTGGTGAGTATATGCCACAGCCTGTGCCCACCTTGGTCTTAGAGCCGTCAGTGTACAGGCTAATGGTTCCTTTAGACTCGCCTCTTATTAGTATTGTTTCCTTTATGTTAATAGTGTAGGGTTAATTGAAAACGAACCTTGCTGCAACTGAGTCCGCTCTTGCCTGCAGACCCGTAACATCCCTCCACAGGCGTCATACAGTTGAGCCAGTGCCTACATTAGTGTCTAGATCGACCATGCGGAGGCGTGTTAGAGTCCTCAAGGCCGCTTCCCTTACAAATATATCAAGAGGGGTGAGATTCAATATCACCTTCATGGCTCTAGTCGGTGTAGTCCTTATAGCACCTGTGATATTTAGATATGCTATTCTTCGATTTTGATCTAGCTTACTGCTCAGCTGACCCCTATGAATTTGCAGATCGCCTGCAATAAAAAGAGGTATTTCTTTTTAGTTGCTTGCTATCATTAATTGGCTCGAAGTCCTTGGGGATTCTTTCGCCGGCGTATCGGGTGATAATTTCCATAGTCTGACTCTAAACCATAGAAAAGTATTTGAACATTAACAAAAAAATAAATCCTTGCAATGCACTAGATGCTGCAAAATGCAATCCCAAAATCCAGATGTTACCGGTCTTTCTCGGAACCTTTTTTTGTACTTTTTCTTCAGAAAACACCGCATAATATATAAGTCGTAGCTTTAAGGCTAGATTTTAATTATCGCTTAAAAATGATTTAAGATACATTACATACCAACCGAAACGTGATGTAGCAATAAACAAACAAAGATAATTAAATTCTACGACTAAAGTGATATTTAACGGGTAATTTATTTATTTTAAACGGCAAAAAGCATTAACAAAGGTCGACAAAATAAACCTATGAATAGATCACCGAGTCTGGTATTCCAAAACGAAAAAGACGAATAATTTCAAATCTTTTTTAGATTCTTCGGGCGAATTCAGAAATAAACAAATTCTTCGAGGTGTGAATCACACCAAAGACGAAAAGCTCAGGGCAATACGTCAGCAAATTGAGGAAGTTGAGGATTTTTATGAGAGGATGTCCGAAATTGCTCACGACGAGAGTGACGACATGGAAAGTGTGACGTCTGGCACTACGGATGTTGATGAAAAACAGGAATTCAAAAAGTATTGGGAACAGTCGACGGACAACCAGAAAAAAGGTAAAGTGTTTAGAAGTTTA
>JAHBCN010022590.1:0-13256 GCA_019359885.1 Listronotus oregonensis
AAAAATAAATTTTTATTGTCATATTCAAAAAAAAGCTACAAGAATAAAAACATAAATTATGTATTTTTATAAAACCTTTAATTTAGGTTTTAAAATTTTTCGTCTAAATGAATTTTTTAAAGATTATAATCAAAAACAATTTTCACGATTTTTCAAGGTATACCCCTAAAATTCGCTTTTTTGATTATAACTCGTAAAGAACTGCATTTAGATAAAAAATTATTAAACAAATAAGAGGTTTGTAATAATACACAATTTATGTTTTATAAAATTCTTTAGCATTTATAGTTTTTAGATATGACTAAAAATTTTTTTCAAATATTGCAAGGAACAAGATATCGAGATGCCGTTTCCGAGTTTGTTTAGGCATTATTTAATATTTTTTCATAAAGAAAAAATTATACCAATATTTAATTTTTTTGAGAAAATTAACATTTCTGTCGGAATGTCGAAAAGCCCCTAGCGGCGACGTGTAAAACTAACAAACTTTAAATTTTTTAAGATTTATAGCCCAAGAATAGCTCTTTTCAACTAGCCCAAGTTTGTTAAAATCGTCTCGCCGTTTCGAAGATACAGGTGGTTTGACAACCTTTGAATACCCTCCACCACTTTATTTTTAGAATATAGCAAAATTGTGCAACAAAAAGGTTCAGATTATCCTGGACTTTAAAGGTCAGGTATTTTCCTTTGTTAGGTTAATATAGCAAAATTCCAGAAACATCGCTTTAGATTCAAGATAGCTATTACGCCACCTAGTGGCCATTTCAGAAACTTAAAAAATAATTTCCAGCTTTTCTCTGGACCACTTTTACTAACAATATTCTTTCCTAACGCGGGGAAAAATATTTTTGAGAACCACAGCCGCCTTTCTTAGTTGTACACCCTGTACGTTTAACCGCCATAGCGTGCGTATAATTTTTGTGTTTTTTAGTTGATCCTTTAAACATTGCGTTCTATTTTTATTTTTAAACTCTAGTGATGTGAATAATGTCTGTTTTGTCTTGTTTGCTCGTAAACCTCCAGAGTTGTGGAGCTGTATTAAGCTGTGGTTAGGTGTGTAAAATATCAGGGGTCTCAGGCGGAGAGCATAAAAATGGGGTACATAATTCTAACAGGCATTTAATGACCAAAATCAAATAGGGAGATTCACTTATATCAACTAGAAGGTCCTTTATTCTACAGATTTTCTAGAACTCCGAAACGCTAAAAAATGCAGATTGGCAAAATAATTTTTATCAAAACCAAGAAAGATGGTGAAGAAAATTTTCTGAGATTATTAAACACTTGCTAAGGTGTCATTATAAAGAAGAAATGTTAATAACAAACCATTTTTTCAAAAATATCAATAAATTAATGAGATACTTCAAAAATATTGTAAAAAACTTTGACGCTTTTTTAATTTCTGGGAAAGTCAGAATGGACTCAAACTCATATGAAAGGGATAAGTAGGGTTTTTCCCCATTCCGATAAAATTTGAATAATCAAAAATATACATTATTGCCCGAGTAATGAAACAATTCGTCCGCCCGCTTAAAAAGTGAATCCATGAAGATAGCGGCATTCTAAGCGGTAGAGCGGCAGTTGAAATGAGGGACTTTGGCCCCGTTATCTCAAAACAATTATTTTTCGAAAAATTATAACAACCATTTTTGTAGATACAAGGCGATCTTCATTTTTTGTTTAAACAAAAATTCTTTAATTCGCATATTTTGGCAGATATTAGCGGAAACCCATTTTTTGGGCATTGAGGAGCCATTTTAAGCCCTTTCCCACCTGTTAATGTTGATAAACTTTTTTCCGCTCGAAGGAATCCCCGAATACCTAAGATTTGCACTACAAGGATTATTTACAGCTTTGTCCCTTCATTTACTGGCCTATGACAAAAAATCATAAAAAAAGAAATTACAAAATTTAAATCCTGTTTTATAAACCTGTTTTTTGCACTATTTTTATAAAAAAAGTCAAAATGTTTAGAGCTGGGTAGTTTTATCAGTATATTAACTTATTAATATTTATAATTTTTTTTAAATATATATATAATAAATATATATTAATATATAAATAATAATATAAATAAAATATATATATATTTATATATCAAAATAATATATATATATTATTAATATATATATTTATTTTTAAAGAATATAAATATAATTATAAAAAAAAATATATTTTTTTATATAAATTTTAAAATAAATTTAAAAAAATATATATATATATATATATATATTAAAATTAATTATACTGATAAACCATGTTAACTAAAATATCAATTTTAATCATAACAAATTAAAATACAATTTTTTTTAAATACGGCCAACCTGACGCCTAGCCTTAAAAATGTCGCACGAATGCAAAGCTTGAATTTTTATAAATTTGGACCTTTCCTTTGAATATTTTTAAATCACCATTAGGACTTACATTGGGTATATTTAATTTTTTTAAGACATTTATTTTTAATTTAAAGACACAAATAAGTACTATCACACTATTGTCAGGGTTTTAGGCATAGTAACACAGATTTTATATTATGGTATTTCTGTATATTACTTTGTGTATTTTTGCTAACTCGTATTTTTGATGTGTGCGTGCTGCTCAGCACTCTCTGTCCCGCTATGTGCTATTTTGTTGGGTGTTTTATTTATCTAAACTTTTTTTACTTGATTTTACATATTACGCTTTTTTATTTTATTATTTTAAATTAAAGCTTTACTTGCAGGAAAACGTGCTATAAAATTGTTTATGTGTCAAATGGCACCAAATAAACAATAACTAGTAATAATGAAACCCTTTGGAAAAAAAGTGATAGATCTGTATGCAGAGCTGCCCAAGTACTGAATACTTTTACTCGTATTTTTGGGTTTCGGATAAAAAAAATATCTGACTTTTACTCATAAGTATTGTTAATTTCAAATACTTATTACTTACTTTTTAAATAAATTTAAATGTATTCGATAAAATTCTACTCGTAGTATACAGTATATTTTCTTTTTTGTCGGCACGGTAAAAACCATTCGTTTATGTTCTTCACCGTGGAATATCGCGCGGCACCCGACAAAGAAATTTGCCGCTTGCCCGTGCGCTTTGACTCTTTGGCGGCGGGGCAGCCGCGCCGAAATCTTCAGAGGTTATTCTAGAGATTCTGGGGCATACACTTTCTTTCCCTGGAGCCACACGTTGGAATACTTACTATGATTCCATTAAGAAAATTGTAAATAACAAAATGGTTGATTTGTTTGAACGGTTAAATTTAAAAAATTGTTTTTTTGAAAACTAACTTTTATATTTGGAAGAATACTGTCAAGTGATGGAACCATTGGCAGCTACTTTAGATGTTTTGAAAGGCGAAACTAATGCATTTTACGGCCTTTTGGTCCCATGTTTAGCTTCACTAAAAAATAAACTAGGCAAACTATCAAAATCAATTTTAAATTTGATCACTTTAGTTAAAGCATGCCTAGATGGACTGCAAAGTCGGTTTAAATTTTTTTTACGTTGGACTCCCAAGTACATGCGCTAAATAGCTTCGGTTGTACATCCCAATTTTAAGTTACGCTGGTATAATTTTATTAGTAAAACATACCCGCTGCCACAAGTTTAACATCATTAAAAAAAATGGTGGTAAGCCAAGAAAATATATATTGATATTAAAGAGAATGTAGATAAAAATTTTGGGAAGAGTTGCTTGTGATTCTTTACATAAGTTTTTTATTTTGACCATTTTGAAATACATGAGAACGTTCCTGGGACAAGTTTTTCCCAGAATAAATCCAGTTTTTCAGAAAAGCAAAATTAGTTAAAAACCAGCTGAATTAGATATTTAAGGTTATTAGTGATCGCAAAGAATGAGTTTAGTTTTTACGTTCTTGTTTTTTTTTAAAAGTTGTGATATGTTTTTATTTTAGAAATAAACTTAAGGTTTCAAGAAATTTTGTTTTTAGGTTTTTTTACCTATACATAATATGCCTAAAATTTTATAGCATGTGTAAAAATAAGTAATATTTATACTGCGGTAAATAAAGATTTTTTAATTTTAATTATTTTAGCACTTTTATTACATTTTAAATTTGTAAAAGTATTCGTATCTTTATTCGTAGTTTTACGAGTACTACCCGTAACCGTAGGCTGCCTCTGTAAAATTACTTACGAGTAAAATACTTACGAATACATTTTATTGAGTACTGTACTGTAGATCATACGAATACATTTTTTTACTCGTGCACACCCTCTGGCTGTATGCAATATATTTTTAAATTTTTTTTAAATAATTAAGTAAAATGATTGCTTAACATGTATGATAAATTTAACGAATTTAATTACCATAATATAAGTATAAGCAATGTAACAATTTAAAGAAGGCCTTAAATATATAAATAATATTTAAAACAATATTTTAATTCGGACGGTTACTTAAACCATTAATAAATTAAACTGTGTAAGGCTTTCGTGGCCATCAACAGATAGACTACTTGTTTTGGGCTTTAGCGTCGTCGGGGTTTGTCTTTTGACGCTTGTCGACAGGTTGGCATCTTCAGAAGGTAAGCTTCTCGGTTGATTACTTGCGTACTACTACAGTAGTAATAACTTACCTTCTGAAGATGCCAACAACTCGTGCTGGCGAAACGTCAAGAAGATCAAATCACCGACGACGGCCTAACAACCCAAAAAACAGTAATCCATTAATAAATTATTTAAGAAATGTAAATGGGTCTATGGGCTAAAGGGTATTTGTTTTTAAATACAAAAAAAATTAGAATAATTTGCAACAATAAAAAAACGTTTTTTGTGTTGTTCGGGATTTATTTATTGAATAAAAATATTAAATTTGTATTTAAAATATACATATGTTAATGTTTCTTTTAAGTAAATTAAACTTTAAATAATCTTATTTATTCTTGCTGTGGGTATTATATTACATTAAAATTAGTTTTTTAGGAACAACCAGTATTATATTTAAGTTTTAAACTTGTTTTTAATGTTACTATGCTACTTAAAATGTGAGATATTATTTTTAAAATTGCATTTTCAAAAAAAAAAAAAAAAAAAAAAAATATAATATATATAATATATATATATATATATATATATATATATATATATATATATATATATATATATATATATATATATATATATATATATATATATATATATATATATATATATTTTTGAATATTGGAAAAACCCAGTTAAATAAACGAAAGGAAGTTTTAAAGTTCAACGTGTCGGTAAGATGAAAAAAGTAATTATATGTCTGATAAACCTACTTATGGAGGTTATAAAAGGACTGCAGTACGATATCCTTTCATATTATTATACCTATTACTTTTTCGATAATAAATTCACCCTCTGCTCGATGCGGAATGCTATTCTAAAAATAATATATTGCCCCTCTATAAGTTATTTTAGTCATTATACAGGGCGATTCATGAGGAAATGTCAATAATTCAGGTACGTAGTCAGGGTCCAAAAATAAACCTAAAAGTCCATACCATATGGTCCGCAAGGTCTTGGTTTCCGAAATACAGGGTGATAAAGTTTTTATTTAATTTTTCTATTTTTTTAATAAAATCTATGATAATGTAAATATTGGTGTAAAATTTGGTATCCGGGGTTTCTTTGGTATGACGGACTCGAATCTAATCTTATTACGGCTCTTACTTGTAGGGACAGTCACCGACACGTCTTTTTACCATTTTGAACAACCACAACTTTTTGGTACGGCCCTGTATTACATTTTTAAGTAAATTAAAGAACTGTTTTGTTATTTTTACGTCAAAAAGGTATACTTGTTAAAAGTCGATATGAGCAACCGTTTTCGAGATATTTGGATTTAAAAAAAATACCACGTATGAAACGCATCTGATTTTATAATAGCAAAATTAAAAAAAAAAAAAACAAAATGTATAATTAAACGACATGTATTTTAATTTTCCAAAAAGTTATTGTTCTTAAATTATGTTCATTAAAACATTAAAAAAAAATAAAATATAAATAAAAACTTTAACAACCTGTATTTTAGAAACGAAGGCCTTGCGGACCCATATTTATATAGACTTTTATGCTTATTTTTGGACCCTGAGTACGTACCTGAAGTATTGATATTTCCTCATGAATCACCCTGTAGATAAATGCAATAGATTGGACTAAAATATTTATAACTTGCAAAAATATGTGCAAGGATCCTATCTCTCCATGCCGGTATAAATAAGGTTACCACATTTTATGTGGAAAATCTACCAAATGTTTGAAAATAAAAACTCTAAAAAAAATTTAATAACCTATTTGTAGGAACATTATTAAAACTTTTTTTTACAATTTACATAAAGAAGAAAGTATATATTTTTACATGTTTTTTTGATCCATTCTATTATTTAGATTAGTTTTTACGTATTTCCCACTATTCTGTAATGTGATGCATTTCTCATTTCTAAAAAAGAAATATTAAAAAAAATAATATAAATACATAATGTGCAAATTTAACAAAGCGCACAAAATATTTTTACTTATAAAATATATTACAGAAATTGTATTACTTCAATATCAAAATAAAATCCACTTTTTTAATTTTAATTACTAATATTTTTATTATTTTGATATAATGTCCCCCATTGATTTTTCCATCTGTAAATGTGGATCAAATTTGAACCATTTCTTAATCGTCTTCACAACTTCTTTGGTAAATCATATACAAAACACATTTTAAAAAATAGTATATTATATTATAGGTATTAAAAGTTTTACGATCAATTTTTGCAGTTGCGAGGCGGAGCGCAGCGCAGCCGAGCGAATGCAAAATTGCGAGTAAAAATAAGCACCTTTAGGCCGTATGATATATACTATTTTTAAGAGAGCTCAAATGCAATTGCTTTTAATCCTTAAAATTATTAAAAGTGTTGCTAGCAATGAGCTTATGCTTATGAGCTTTGTTCGGTATGACAATTGATAGCTTTCGCACCTGAAAATAGTACAATTTTTTTTGAAGGTTTGAGAAAAATATTTGTATCGTCAGTCTTAATGCGATAAAAAGCTTAAAATTGTTTTTTGCGTATTACTGTCTGAAACAGGCAACCACAGCAATTGTTTTAGAAAATAAGATTTGTTTCATTATTTCTATTTTAATACTTGCATTGCTGCTAAAATCTAGTTTCATATGCTTCTATTTATTACCAGAATATGACAAACAGCTAAAAATCTTTTGGATATTTACCAAATAAAGTTGTATACCAGAATTTAGGAAAATCCGAGGTAAATTTACCAAAAAGTAGAAATCTAATAAATGTGGCAACTCTGGACACACGCATAAGCTCGTGACGTAACATGTCATTTTGGTCCAACTTCAGATTTAGGGGACAGACATAAGCTTTAAATAGTAATTATTTTGAAACTAAACTTTTTGGAAAAAAGAAATTAAATAGGTGGTCCTTAAATAGGCAAAAAGTGACCTCTTTTAAAATCAAAATAAGTTTTATGAAAGAAGTCTTTTGCAGCTATATTACTGACCTGTAAATGGCTATATTAGCAACACGTGATCTTCATCAAAATAGAAACTACCTAAATTAAATAAAAATAAAAGGCTTCTTTATTGCCTAACGAGAAATAAATTGCACGGCCCTGCATAAAATTTATTTATGTATCGAGGACGGGAAAAATTATGACTGGCGGCGTAAATATTACTGCTCTTCATTAGCTAAAGACTACTTTACGCCATGAATGCTTATTTTGCTCGTAAAACACAAAATTTTATGCAACATTTGTTTACGGACCCATTTTATTAAAAATAAACCTATAATATGTCTTTGACTATACCTAAGTCAAGCAATAAAAGGTGTACTGCCTGTCAGAAGACAGTGACGTAGCCAACCAAAACATCTAGGTCTTTTCTAATATTTTTTAATATTTAAAACCAAATAAAATCCAAAATTAAATAATCTAGGGGCACGGTAGAGTGTCAGGGTAAGTTCGAGCCTAACGTATGCAGTGTGTATTTACATGAAGTATTTTAGCCTATTGTCTTCCCTATCATAACTTTATTATCGGTTCACATACAGGTATGAGACTTGGTTTGCGTTTCACATAGTTGTTCTACTTACCTGAAAAAAATTGAAAAAGTTATATCAAGTAGTTTCTGAGGTATTCGTTTTGTAAAATCTCCCAAATTTACTACTGATTGATAGCCTGACTCACTTATTGAGACATTAAAATTATAAAACATTTCCCAAGCGAGTAGAAACTTGAAATTTGGTATGTAAGTGGGTTTTAGAAAAGGATAAAATATTTGGGGCGTCGTGCGATTTATAAAAGATAGTTTTGTGTAAAAATTCTGCATTACTTATAACAACAAAAGCACAAGCTGTGACATTAACATAGAAAATAATACTGTGTAATGTGCTGGATGGAAAACTAGAACTGTCACCGGTAGGCCTCGAAAGAAAAGCACAACTAACAATAAAACTGTCTGTTCTCTAGACGATCAAAAGGAAGAAAAGGAAAAAAATACATTTAAAGGGCAAACTTGTTAGGCGAGTAAAGAAAATAAATGTAAACTGATAACTTGTTTAAAAGGGAAAAAAATTGAATTTAAAGGGAAAATAAAAAATTTGACTGAAGAACTAAACAGAAAAAATGCATATAATGATGCAAAGGATATATACATACAAAGATTAAAGAGAAAAACAAAAGATTTTTAGAATGATGTTTTTTTGGCAGAACGGGATTATGAATTAAAGATTGACGAACAGAAAGAATATTGTGCTAAATTAAATATGGACATTTTGGGTTATTTGGAAAAAATTAAAAACTTGCAAGAATATATCTATCAACTTATAAAAAAATAATTAAAAAAAAGCTTTAACGTGAAATGAAGGAATTTAATAGAATTAAGAAGGATATGATTAACACCCTTAAAGTTCTTACGGAGGAAAATAAATTTTATACTTTTAAGCTGACAAAATTCAAGAGGACGCTGATAGGGGAAAAAGATCAAATACTTACTATCTTATAACAATAATAACTCTGACATAAGGAAACTATCGGATGCAGAGAAAAAATAAATTGAACAAGAGAGGATATTGATAAGGACAAAACTTCTCAGCGGATACTTACCTTGTGTGACGAAAATGGTGAAAATTTGTTTTTCCGGGAGAATTGTGCCATACAAACTATAATTATACCTTGTGCAACCTACAGTGATGAATTAATTAATGTAGGCTCGCTGGTTAAGGATTTTACTAAGCTGGATTTTGTTATAGTTATTGCAAATTTCTAGGATTTTTCATTAATAATAAGCCCAAGCTTGAAAGGCATATTAAACACCTTAACAAAATAGGCCTATTTTGCATAAATTAAGGAAAAACTAATTTTTTGGTACCTAATTAAAATTAATATACTTCTTCTGTTTTCAATTTACGCTCCTTTTTTATTTTGGTAAAAATACTACACAATGATGATATATTCATCAACAATTTCTTTCGACTTTTTGACTTAAACAGATATTTGTAAAAGGTACATAAATTATACAGACACTTTGTTTCCACCGACGAAGCAATACTTTCTGCTTCCAAGCACGCAAATTTGTTTAAGACTTGAAAAAAGTTATCAAATATTTGTATTGGTGTTGGAATAAATGTACCTAGTACAAAATATTAAACTTAGATGGTAAAATTTTTATTTTTGTTTTTAGCTTTAAACCACCGTGTGCCGCGCAGCCCCAAGGCATTATTTATAACATAGCAATACTTAAAAAAAAATTTTCCAAAAGGTATAATTTTAAAATAATATATAAAAATTTATTCATATTATATATATAAACTATAAAATACAATACTGTTACGTGCAACCTTCCATAAGATAATCTTCTGGGCAAAATGGTGACCCTAAATAATTTAATATAGTTCAATGGATTATATAGTAAAATGTTTGTATATAATACATTTAAAAATAAAAAATATTTTTGTATAATTTTAAAGACTACATAAAATTAAAATATGGAATAAACTATTTTTTTCTTTTATTAAAACAAAATTATTTTTATACTTTAAAAGTAAAATACATTTTTGACCGAAATTATTTAATTTTTAAATATACTTAAACTAACAACGCAAAGAACTTATAAACATTGAACCAAAAATAATATTTAAAATTTTGTTACCGTTACTGTTTATAGGATAATGGAAATCAACTAAAATAAATTTAAAACTACACTCATCTCCAAAAAAAAATAGGCTACTACAAGCTGATTGCAACTTTTGGCTTACTCGCGAAATGCTCTTTGATTTTGATAATTTCTTTTTTAAATTTTGGATGCTACCACCACCTACAGCAACTGCTATCTACTGAAACATAAAAATTAAATCAGCGGTTGGCGAGGAAGCAAATTTTCCAATTGGAACCGTCCTTTTGTCAACGTGAGTGTATTTTTAAAGATATAATAATTAAAAAATAAATATTTTTACAAAGGTAAGTAAACTTTATTGGGTAAATTTTATAGCTGGTGAGTAGCGATATCAAAAACACAAAATCAATATGTTTAACGATCGCCCGTCGAATTTTGATGAGGGAATTGACTGGAATCTTGCAGTGAATGGGCTTAATTTATGTTCTAAATGTGTAAAATAATTCTTATTTTGGACCTATTCATTCCTTTAATTTAGTCTTAATTGTGTTTAAAGTTTGTTTTTTGGTGCTTATTAGTTCTGTTTCTAGTAAAAGTTTTTTATACAATAATTTTACTTTATAAACGGTGGTAGACTTGCCACGGAAACGTAGATAAGTATTTATATTTTTTGAGGTTTAAGGGTTTTTTTCTTTTTACTGATTTAGGTGGTCTGTGAGTTCATAGGGGTCAATGGGGCTGAGCATACTCAGTCTCTATACCCAGAGACCAGGACCAAAGCGGTTCTATTCTATAAAGATTTTTTTAGCAAAACCCAAAAAGTAGTTTTTAATAAATAAACCCGCTACAACAATATACAACATATCTACAACTTAAGTTTAATATTTTTAAAATAGAAAAAACTTATCATCTTAATACTGAACCGGGCACAAGGCCACACAATAGTACAGGAAATGAGGCATTTTGGTTAGGATTTTTTTTGTCCTGCATGGATTTATCTAAAGGATCAAAGTTTATATCATGCCAAGGTGTGCTTTTATCCTGGGGGTGGTTGCCACCCCATCATGGGGGTGTAAATTTTTTATTGCATTTTGATTACAGAAATCGATAAACAAATTTATTTTAAGTAAAAAATGTTCTATACATTTTTTGCGTAAAACTCATATTTTTCGAGTTATTCGCGATTGAAAGTAAAAGTTTTTCGACGAAAAAATCGACGTTTTTAATGGGTTTTTCACGAATAACTCTAAAAATACGCATTTTATCAAAAAAACTGTAAAAAGAAAAATTGAAGCTTATAAAAAAACTAGAAAAAAATGTAATTTTATAATTCCTCTATAACCAATATAAACCGAGCTACGGCTTTTAATGGTTAGCTTTTGTTCGTCAAATTCTAAGTTTGAAAGATTCAAAGTCCAATAGCCGGAAAAGTTTGCATTTTTCAAGGAAAACATATAAGGTCTTTTTTAAAGTATATAAAAAGACCTTTCTTTCAAAAACAAAAAAAAAAGAGTTTTTAGCATGAAAATTGAGCAAGTTATGATAAAAATAAGTTCGGTCTCTACTTTTTTCTACGAAAAGATCATTAAAAACAACCCCCTAATTCCCCTTTTAATTATAATAGATCTCTACCCTTCTGCAATTATTTTAACCCTTTAAACTCATCCCATTTTAAAACTAAGGAATTAAAAAGTTTTAAATTTTTACATAGCCTTGAGCTTTAAAACCTCAAATTATCGTTAAAAAAACCTTTTCTTAAAATAACCAATAATATAAAGAAAAAAAAAAAAATTAAGTACCAAATTTATAGTTTTTTTGATAAAAAGACTTTTCATTTCATAGATTTTTTAAATAAATATTTGGAAGATATTGCCGTTTGACCTTTATTTTGACCGAGCACCACCCTTTTAAAACTCATCCCTTTTAAAATAAGGAAAAAAATTTTTTTTTAAAGCAGCCTTAAAAAAAAAAAATTTCTTTAAAAAAACCTTTATTATTTAAAGAAAGGAGCTATGTTTAAAAAACCCAAACAATTTTTTTCGAAAAATTGAATAGCCCACTTTTGGAGCGGAATATTCTTTAAAACCGGTATACTTTATACTTTTACCGGTATAATTTTTGTATGTAATTTTACTTTCTTTTCATATTTATATCTATTATATTATTTATAAGAATTGCAATGTTGTAAGGGGTAGTTTTTAAGGATTGAAAATTTGCAAAAGAATGAAATTGGTAATATTTTAGGCAGTATTATTTTTAATAATATTAAATCTGTCAAGCTATTAATTTTTTGCTATAATAAGGGTTGATTTATAAGGGTCAAAAAGTTGCGAAATAAAATTAGTACATATTTTAAGCAACAACATTATAAAATTAAATCACTATGGTAAATTAATCATTTTTTTAGGGTAATTTTTTTTTTACGTTAAGCTCTAACAATGGTTGATTTTTAAGGGTTGAAATATTTTAAAATTGTATTCCAAAGCATAAGACAATTATTAGTTAACTAATCCAAACCAACTTTTACCCATCTTAAGGTTTAAAATGTTATTCTATAAGTTTTTACAATTAGGGGTAGTTTTTACCCTTAAAAAGCAAGCAGCGCACATCACCATGAAAAATAATTTGAAGTAGAGGGTTAGAAGCGCCTAATTCCAAATTTTTATGCAAATCGATGCAGGAAAAAAAAATTGCGAGGTTTTGCCATGTTTTAGCTTCATTTCCGTTCAATCTTTTTAATTTGTCAAAAAAAAATATTTTTTTGTAAATCTTATAAGGGGTGGTTATTTAAAGGTTGAGTTACGGTAGTTAAATATTTATTACACAGTAAACTGTTAAAATATATATTATTTTTACAATAAAAGCGTTATTAAATAATTTTAAAATAAAAAAATGTAATTTCGTTATTAAGGGTTAAAACGTTACAAATATAATATTAGATATAACTCACAACATAAAAATAGATTTATTCTTCATATTTAGCTATGATTTTAATTAACATAAGGTCTATTTTTATGGTTTTTTTAATTTATTAGCATAAGGGGTGATTTTTACCCCCTAAAAATAAAAATCACGCCCTAAGTTTATATAAACTTTGATCTAGAGGGAGAAAGCAACTTAATTCCAAATTTTCATAAAA
>JAHBCN010022591.1:0-13369 GCA_019359885.1 Listronotus oregonensis
TTTGGTATCGGGGTTTTTTGGGGCGCTAATCACAAATCTGAAAAACTTTTTCATCAAAATTGAAAGTCAAACCAACCTGATTTGCACTATTCCTCCTTCTACAGAATTCTTGATTTTTACTCTAAATTGGGACACAATAGTTTAGAAACTCTTTTTTTAAAAATGTTTTTATATTTATTTTATACCAATTTTTCATTTAATTCCAAACATTTACTTTCAAACGCCGCAACTCTGTATACGATAGGGAAATTTTAAACAAACTTGGCCGCACCGTTTGAAAGTAATACTTGGCAATTTAATGGAAAAAGGTGTAAAATAAACATAAAAAAAAGTTTTTAAAAGGCGTTTATAAAATATTGTGTGCCACTTTGGTGTAAAAATCAAGAATTGTGTACAAAAGAAAGGGGAATATAATGTAAATGAGGTTAGTTTGATTTTCAAGTTTAATGATGGATATCTCAAAAACTAAACGTTTCCGCCAAATATTTTTTAGATTTGTAATTAGCGCCCTAAATAATCCCCGTAGACCAAATTTGGTCAAAATCGGAGTTGCCGCCACTTTCTAGCCAATTACCCTTCTAGGATATATTGGATTTGGGTTGCTATTAATTCTTAATTTAAAAAAATCAGTTGATATTTTTATTGGTGACTTCACTTAGATAATCATTTTATCATATTTTTGTCGCCAAAGAAACATTGTTTCCTATCATGTTTACTTTGCTATAAACAAAACTATAGAACCACGAAATTGGGTTTTCTCGGAGCACGAGTTAATTTTTCGGACTGTCCGGCTTTCAAAGAGAGAGTTTCACCGAGTTTTACTATTAAACTTTTGATAGTAAATGAATTGCCATGCCATATTATGTTCGTTAGTGACATACGGCTAATGGAAATATTAGGGATCAATGGATAATAAAATATGGACAACGGTGGGTGTAATTGAACAGGGTATCCAGCAGTGTATTCAGGGTAAAGAGTTTATTACTTTAGACAGTCAGTAAGGGGAAAATGTTAGAAACATTATTTGTTTTAAATGACTAATACGTGCGTATTAAAGACGCAGTAAAATATTGATTATAATTGAAAAGATTAAATTGATCTAAGATAATTCAAACATAATGACAGGTTGAAAATTTAAAAATTCTTTTGTGAATACAAAAAAATAGGTATAGTCCCCCTCACCCAGCCCTCTTAAGCAGAGCCCCTGCGCCTGAACAGACCTAATGGATATAAAACAGGTATTTTTTACAATATACTATGCTGTGTTCTAAACATTTACTACTTGGTGTATGTACCTTTTTCGACAATTACACATATTTCTTTGTACATCAAAATACATTTATTATTAATAAAAAACAATGATTAAATGATTCTATTTTTATTTTTTACTGGTAATTTAGGGAGTGGCGCACGGTGGGATAAAACTAATTGTAAGTAGGACAAAAATCAAAATTTAGAAGTCGTATTGTTTAATATAATCATCAATCATTTTTGATCTGGTTTTGCATCTTGCCAAGCAAAGTATATCATTTAGGGGACATTCAGAGAGCAAAAATTTATCAAAAAGAGGTAACTTCTAAGAACTTTTAAATATTTTTAAAAGATATGATATTATCTTAACAGAAAGTTTATCAAATCGAATGAAAAATTCGACTTATACAAGTCCTCAAGTACAAAATGAAATTTTAGAATTGTTAGCAAAAGAGGTTTTAGGTAAAATTACTCAGGATATTAGGGAAGCAGGTTATAGTCTACTAAAGATATTTCAAAAAAGGAATAACTTTCCTTGTTTATTTGGATTGTGGGTAAATTCGGATATCCCGAAGAAAGGTTTTTAAAATTTGTTGACATACCTAGTGGATTAGCCGAAACATTTTACAACGTAATTAAGAAAGAGCTAGCCACTCACTAGATTTAGATATAACATTAGGCCGGCCATTTAAATGGATTGCCATGTAAGATAAAAAAGATGCGTCTGAGGCTATGTAGGTACATTATTGTGCACATGAGTCTTATTAAGCTTTAATAGACTCAGTGAATTCATGTGTGAAGGAATTAAAATATTTTTCGGTTCAGAAAGTTTTCGAAGGCTAACATGTTTACAAAATTTTCAAGAATCCCTTAACTAGACACTAAGACTAAATAAAATGTCAGCAACTTGTTGGGCAAGTCACACAAGAGCTGTGAATTCTATTTTCGAAAATCTTCCCGCTATAATAAAGACTTTAGAGAATTTCATCCTGTAAAATTTCAAGTACCAATACAAGTCACCTGACTGATGTTCGTGGGATATTAACTTCCATAAAATTTTTTGAACTTGCATATCTGTTTTGTTTCTGGAAATATATACTTTTAATAAATCAGTTCCATAATTATTTACAAAAAGTGTATATAAATATTTCAGCGATATCATCTTTTAATTAAGTTTAGAAATAACGAATCATGTAACAGGTTTGAAAATAAAGCTAAAGAAATCTCAAGCCATTGGTTTTTCAATAGTTTACTCAAAAAAGAACAAAAAGAGTAAAGCTGTTTCACGACGAACCTCTGAGCAAGTAGAAAATTTTCGTAGAAATTTTTTTCAATGTTTTTTTATTTTGTACTGGATACATTTATTCAAACACTAACACAGAGATTTGATGATTTTTTAAGTCGCAAATAAATTTGGGTGCTTGAACGCAGAAAAAATTGCTGCTTCTGAAGAAAACACACATTTTATGATTTATGTACTTTTTACAAATCACCTATTCAGTCGAAAGTAGCTTAAAATATAAATAATTTTATAGCTTACTTAAAAAATAAACAAGGCGTGAAAAGTGAAAACTGAAGAAATATATCCATTCTTAATAACCAAAAACCTAGAACCAGTTTTCCCTAATTTATGCAAAATATACTGAATTTTTTTTATCAATTCCTTCAAACACTGCAACAGGGAAAATAAGTTTTAATTAGATTAAAAACATATTATAGATCGACTATTGGCTGAGGACAGATTAACAAGCATAACTCTCCTCAATATTAAAAGAGACTATGCAAATAATATTGAATTGGTCATAAAAACTTTTGAAACAATAAAAAGCAGAAGAATTATATTGTAAGACTCTATTATTTATGGATTTATATCCTGGACTTTATTTGGTATTAAATATAAAATTATTAGGAATTATTGTGTTTTTATTGTTATTAATAATGTTTTTTAGAAACACCTCTTTAAAGGTTGCTTCCCCCCTGCCTAGAAAGGCATAGAGGGGTCGTATAGTGTTATATGATTTAACGTAACCCAAGGAATTATAAAAAAGGAAATAAAATATTTATTTACAATTAGTTAAAAAAAAACAAGTGAAAAAATCGATAACCATCTGGGTAATAATAATGACATAAGCTACTGTTTACTGTAAAATCAGAACCATTCATGCTGGCACACAATATTTACTGGCGGTTAACCATCCAGGTACTGATCTTGCCCAATGTTGCTAAACGCTGATCTCGCGTAACGCCCTGTAGTTTCAATGAGGAAAGAAATATTAAAAAATGTAAAACATTAATAATGTTAAAGTTATTAGAAATGAAAAACTTTTAACAAAACAACAATATTTTTTTAAAATAACAGAAAATTAAAAAACTTTTATGAAAACAATAATATTCTTATAAAATAATAAGACATTAAATAATTCTTTATTAAATTAATATCATTCCTTTTTTTAATGATTTATTTATTTTCAACAAACTAATAAATAATAAGAACTAAAACAATTTTATTAAAACAGTATTATGAGAAATAAAGCAACTTTTTTAATTAAATCAATGTTATTCTTTTAAAATTTTTAGAAATGTAACAACTTTTTTTAAAACACTAATATTCGTTAAATTACAAAAAATATAACTTTTATTAAAACAATATTATTTCTGTAAAAGTATCAAAATAAACTAAATTAAGCAATTTTTGTCAAAACAATATTAATCCTTTAAAATTATAAGAAATGGGACAACTTTTTTAAAATACATGATTTCTTGGATAACATGATAAGGACGAACATCTATTAAAACAATATAAATGAAACAACTTTTATTTAAATAATAATACACACAACATCTTAGTTTTTTCTAAAAACTTCTTGTAGTAATAAATAATAATGTTCCATAAAGAGTTTATCTTTGACTATGGCAAAACTTTCGGGACGAAAAAAAAATTTACCTTTGTTACCATAAAATTAAAACAGAACTAGATCTAAGTTTGTTAAATTTTTCAGAAAATATTTTTTACGGCTCGATTCACTATGCCATGATGTTAATATTTAAAAATTGTCTCAACCAACAGAGCTGTCGCAATTACTTTTAAAAAGTAATTCAATTACAATTACCAATTACTCTTCTAAGTAGTAGTAAATTACGATTACCAATTACTAGCATGTTTGTTAAAAGTAATTCAATTATTAATTAAAACTAAAAGTAATTGAATGTTTAAACAATTATTCTATTTAAATTTGAGTCAATTCTCTTCTGGTAATTGAATTACCATAATATAATTGAACTACCGTCATGTCATTAAATTCCCATTATATATTTAATTATTTTTCTTTTTTCAACCTCATTTCGAAGCTAAATTACTCTGGAAATATTTAAATAACTACTACATCAGTAATCAGTTAAGTACCTGTATTAATAAACAAAACACCTTTATTTGTTTGGATAATAAAAGAAAACAAACAACAAAAAAATAGGCAAATATTTATTTTAATAAGACAAAGAGGCGCAATAAAACTATTTCGAAATATCAGAACGGAAACGAACTTATTATTATTTAACTTATGTAACTAAAACCCGATACACTAAGCAAATTAAATATTTATACTAAAATGCATCATACGCGCACGTCACACTATTCAAACTGTTTTCACGGCAAGTTCAATATAAAATGACTCTAAAATAAAAATTTATTTTTATTTTAGAGTAATTCAATTACTTTATGGGTAAAAGAATTACTTTCTAAGTAATTGAATTACTTGGGATTTGTGAAAATCAATTACCAATTACAATTTCATTATCCTTTTAATTGATAATCCAAATACAATTACCTTTTTCGGAAAGTAATTGAATTAAAGTTATCCAATTACTGACAAGTAATTAAATACGATTTTTTAAATTATTTTAATTTAATTACCGACAGCTCTGTCAAGTAACTCAAACGAATCGGTTTTCAAAAGTTATGTGGTATAGCAAATATCCCTATCGGGAAAACAATAATAATTGTACTTATTGGCTTATATTGCTAGCAAATGGTTTTAATGTAAATAAAAGGGATTCATAAAAAAACATGTGTTAATGTACTATAACCGATACAACCGGACGGCAAAGTAATTCTTCATTTTGTCAGTGTCAGTGTCATCATGTCAGTCCTCCCCTGTAACTGCTAATCAAATGCCGTCGAAAAATCCAGGGTTTTAAATTTGTTCTCCAAACAATAGTTTTTTTATCGAACTAATCAGACAGGTCGTTCACCTCACAAAAGTGATGAAAATTTTATTTGCCTATTAACTACGTAGTTTTCTACGTCGAATACAAATACCTACTAAACATATAAAGAGTATTTGTTACATTTTTAATAAGGTAGGAAAACGCGTTTTCAGTTTTCCCTCTCTTGTGTATCGTAGATGTAGATATTAGAAGTTATTTATTGCAATATTGTTATTTTCAACTTTTTTAATGGGCAAACACAACCAGAGTTTTGTTTTTAGCCATTATTATTTTTCTAAATGATTATTATTATGGTTTTTGCACAGTTGAAATTGTACCTATTGGGTCTGGTAATCCAAATATTTCTTTAGGAAAAAAAATTCAACTAGTATAAACAATGTTCACTTATTTTGCGCATGTGCCTTGAATAGCAGCTACATTCATTTTATAATAAATATGTCAACTTAATACATGCATCCTTTGTTAATAAAAGGATTTAATAACGGAGATAGTTACGGAGATCAAATTAAGTGGTCATATCCTGTAAGTTTTAAATTCAAGATTAAAGATGGTCCAAGGGAGAATAAGTTCACGATTTAAAAAAAATTTGGTAGGATGGTTGGTGGTTGGTTTAAGCGGGTTTGGTGGCATGCCCATATTTTGATTGCGGCCTTCTAGTTAGGTTCTAATAGATTTCTACCAAAATGTTTATGCAGAAGGGAATTTCTGCTTTGTGTAGTTTCAAAAAATATTCGTCTTTTGTATATTAGTTCCTTTCAAATGTATATTACGTGTGTGGCTGATTCCTTCTCCTCCTCCCAGAGACTGTATTTTCTTAAATGACAGTGACCTGACATTAGTCCTAGTACTCCTAGTACTTGTCTTATCTAAGTCGGAAAGAAAACTTTTGCTGTTAGTTTCTTAAAAAGATTACCTAGCGATGCCGTTGCATCCATCGTTGACGAGGTGACGCATGTCAACGATCTAGATGTTGTTTCGGAACTATTGGTTTTGTTGCCTGTTCAGATGGTTCAAGCATTGCTCAGAGCCACTAAAACTCTTAAATACACCGGCTATCCTAGTCATCTGCTTTCTCATTGCTTTTATTCCCGAGTGTTCAAGAACCAGGAAGAGTTTGCTTGTGTTGTTCCTGGGGGCAAGTTAGCTTAGGCCATCGAAGTCTTGGATGTAAAAACATGGAAATTAAGACTCTTAGGGCAGCTTGACTGTCTTAAAGAAGGTGTATTTTAGTTGTAATATACTCGTTTCACATTCTCTTGAACACATTGGTTAATAGGTACTTTGTACAATATTATTTGGTTGTGTGCTTGGTCATCGTTATATTCACAACAATGGCTTGGCTGGTATGTGACGTTTAAAATAAAACTTAAGTTTATATTAATTGGTCAGCTAATAAAACTACTAGAACACATGAGGTTCCAAACTTTTTTATACTACGCCTCCTCCTGTTAAAATGTAAACCTTTCACGGCTTCCTTCACAGTAAATTTTGTGGGTATGTAAAAAAAACAAGTATTACATTAAAAACAAAACATCTATTTTTACTATCACCAAATATAACATTTTAAGTCTTAATTTAAAGAAATACTCTTAAGAAAAAAACCTCAACAAAAAGAGCATAAGCTAGTGAGATGGGTAGGCTTGCATTTTCTTTACCAGTAAACCTAGTCCTGGTTGTGTATTAATAAGTGCACAACATAAGTCACTGGCAACATCAAGTTTATTCCAGTACTTAGTCTTGATTGCAACGAGGGTTAAAAATGCCTTTTCACATAAGTAGGTACTCGAAAAAGGCAAATATCATCAAATAGCTGCCTGTGATACACTAACTTACACTTTAAAATATTTGATCCAAAATGATGACTTGTCCATTTTGTCAAAGTCATATTGGGCAGATAAATTATGCTTATCTCCAAACCTTTCTCTGGCATGCTTCTAGCAGACAGTCAATGTTGATATTAAATAGGTTTGTTGACAATTTGTAAATAATCTCATCAGAGTCTGGGAAGTATTTCCTAAACTCTTTAGTAAGCTTCTCCAAATGGTTTGATATTAGGCTTTACAATTGTGATCCCTCAATAACCTCCTCACACTATGGGTCTTGTGAAATTGACATTGCTTTGGCAAAATTTGAATAATTGCATGGGTTTCCTGATATTTTCCATCTACAAAGCTGCAATTTCTTAACGTACATCTTGATGACATCATGATGAGTCACTATATTTGTTTCTCCACCTTGCAGTTTTAAGTGAAGGCTGTTTAACGAGTCAAAGAAGTCCGACAAATAAGTTAACGACACTTGTGTACTTGGTTTCTTAAATTCCATGTTTAGCTCATTTTTCTTCTGATTTTCTAAGAAAGTGATTACTTCATATCGAGCTCAAATAATCTTACCAACATGTTTCCCTGGATAGCCAGCGTACTTATGTATTAAATAGAAGTGTTTTCTGGTAACTTGTTAAATCCTTACGAAGCGTTTTAAACATCCGAGTTTTTATTGCACTGTTTATTATGTAATTTACTACTTTAATACACAGTTTTAAGACAGCATTAAGTTCGTTTGGAAGCCTTTTAGCTGCCAAAGCTTGACAATGTATAAAACAATGAATTTCAGTCTCTACAGCATTTTTCTCTTTTATCAACTGCACGAATCCTGAACGAAAACCAAGTATTGAGCACGAGAGTTCATATATTTGTCAAAAAAGTCTGATGCTGCTCTCATCACATCAACAGTTTTTATAGTGGTCACCAACTCCGTAGAAAACAGTAGCTCCTCATTCATTCTATCGTTTACAGTATAGATTTTTATTTTTAACTGGTCTCGTGCTCACCGCCCCCCCTGATATGGCCTCAGGCCCCCTGGAGGGGCGCGCCCCCCAGTTTGGGAACCTCTGTACTAGATAGTATTTAAAATTCTTTTATAGCCCTTATATTATAATCCCGCCTAAACCAACCAACCAACCAACCATGACCATATCCTTTTTCTTCAGTTATTAACTATTTCTAAACACAGACTCTTTTTAAAATTGAAATCCTAGACCTTTTAACGAAAGTTTACACAAAGTTTAGTTCGTTTTTGGTGTTCGCCTTTTATCATTTTCTTTTTTAAATTTTAATCCTCGAAAAAAATCCGCTTTTATACTCCAATACAAACCAATCAGCAATCTGTATAAATCACGGCTTTCTTTCGCCTTAATTTTATATCAGTTTAAAAAAAATAAAAAGCATACTACTTAAGTAAAGTGTCAAGAAAACGACCACAAAAATTTTAAAATAATTTGCTAATTCTACTTATGTTCAAAAACAAGGAAAAATCGTGCCGTTTTTAAGTTAAAATTTCGAACGAACGTCCTAATAGCATTCCATAACATAAGGTGGATACCGTTGCTTGCATCGATCCCCGGAAAATTGACTAGCAACACAGTAATCTAATAATCTCCATATTGGAAAAGCGATGGTGGTAATTCTTGGAAAAGTCCGCCTAAGTGCCTGTGGGTAATGCAGAGTGCCTTCCCAGCCATACTGGTAAGTCCCACTTTGTACGTCAATCTCCGTGTTGCCACAAGATTTTTACTTTGATAGATAGTTTGACTGAGACGATGTCAGTGCGCTTTGAATATTGCGAAGGTAATAGCTGTTTTAAAGGACGGAGAATTATATTTATCACCACTTAATATACAGAGTTAATATTAATTATTAGTAGTACATTAAAATGTTACATTTTTTTGGCCTTAGCGTGCATTTTTAAGAGGACGCAATTTTATTGTTTAGATGTAAGGATGGGGCGGTCAAAAAAAACTTAACTTAAAATTTGTGGGGTCACAACTCTTCAACTTTGGCCGCCAGCTTGGAAAAAGGAGGTAAAATTGTTTTTAGCATTTATCTGGTAAACTATTGGTGAAACAAAAAATTTTTAAACACATTTTTTATTGCAAATTGGATCTTCTACAATTTTAGTCCAGTAACTTTTGTTGTAAAATCAAAAATAACAAAGATATTAAAGAAAAACCATTAACATTTTTGAAAAATTTTTCTTTTGGACGGCATATTTTTTTATAAAAAAATGGCATCAGAAAATTTTTGTAGAGTGGTGTTTAACGAAGAATTTTTATTATATATATATATATATATATATATATATATATATATATATATATATATATATATATATATATATATATATATATATATATATATATATATATATTTTATTATATTCATTAGTTTGGGTTTTACAGCGCTGTAAAGTAAACACTAATTTTTCCTGAAGTGAGCAATTTTCTTACTTCATATTCAGTCTAAAGGTTAAGTTTTACCTACAGAGCAAGGAAAAAGCCATGAGATCCCCCCCATTTTTTCCATTCATTGAAATTAGAAAAATAAAAATTTTGGCCTCGTAAAATTTCTGAAATCCAGTGGAACTTGGCCCATATTTTACAAAAGTATTTGTGAAGGAATTCTTATATACGACATATTTTCATTCCAGGTCTTTCATCAGCAAAATTGAAAAAAATAAATTAATTACCTTATTTTATTATTTAGCAGTTTTAGAACTCTATAAATGATTAGTATTGTTCTTGTCACTGGTTAAACTAGATTATAGAAAACAACAACAAAAAACCTAATGATTAATGATGAGAATTCTTTTAATACGTTTATTCCGGAGTATTTAAATAAATGATAAACTCCTTACTTATGTTTTGTAATTAAAATTTTTGGCTATATAAGTGACAGTAGTCTTGAGGGTTAATAGATAATTATTTATCCTCTGATTTACTTTTAATATTTCTCTTAGGAGAAGATGTTTGTTTTTATTGTCAGTTAAAGATTGCACACCAGAAGTCTACAGGGTCATCCAACGAGGGCTAAACAGAACCATATTTGTAGCTTTCCACATATTTACAAAAATATGAAATAGCCATCTTGTGCACTTTCTTTTGTAAAATCCTGAAAAACACTTAAAAAAATGATTTAAATAAAACAAAAGAGATACAACATAACATTAACATTTCCTCAGTGGGAGGTTTACTGGTTCACTTTAAAAGTGTATTGGTTATAGTAACAAAATGTGTATTATTCATAAAACATTGAATTTATTCTTAACATTTTTATCATTTGCACATCTTCTTTATCCACCTGGTTTTACAATAAAATAGGAGGGGTAAAAAAAGTACGAAAATTGTGCATAATAAATCCCAAAATAAATTAATTACATAGTTTAATGGAGAATTAGTAAGTTAATTAATTTTTTTCAATACGTTTCAAAAATGATTATATTCACTTTTAATAACAACATATTTAATTTAATTTACATAAGAAATTTCTGTTTAAAATTAGAACTCAAAAAAGGTCATAGTAAATAACTGAATGGTCAAAACACAAAAAGTCAATATCCCGTTAAAGTCTATCACTTATTAGTCCTTTAAATACATATTGGTAAAAGTAAAACATACAAAATAATTTCAATAATTTTGATATTTAAAATAGCCCCCAGATTTTGATGGATATTTAATTTTTGTTTTGGTATTATGGATATTTAGTGTTACCTTTTTTCATTTTCGTTGCAAATTTTTAATTTGAATTAAGTTAATTTTGTTGGAACTAAACATGAATGAAAAATCCTTTTTACTGAAACGTATCTACAAGATTACTTATTTCACATGTTTTAATGCAAGGAATGCCACAAATTTAGCCTTGTTTAATCCTTCTTGGATGATCCTGTACAATTATTACATTGAATACTTGCTTGTTTACGTATGTTTGTTGTCATACAGTTGCCCTTATTATGCAAAAATGTGCTCAAATAAACGATATCCACTTAATGTCAATCACCGATCCTCTTGCAAAATATTTTCATTTGGAAAATCACACTTAAACAGATATATGGATTTGACGTATTTCCATAGGTGTAGATTAATTGGAATGCCTACTCCATTTTAGCTGCACAATTAAGTCATAATTAGCAATATTTTCAATTACTGAAATTGTGACGCAGATGTCACTTTCAGGTTTACAAAATTACAATTAACACGATTTTCACGGGGTACTGAGTTTGATGTTATTATAACAAAGTAATTGATTTTTCTATAATACCGCCGATTAGTCCAATTTTCGTTCTTAAGAACAAAATTTATACTAGGATATTTGATTATTGGTTTTTCTAATTTGTGTTTTTTTTATAGTCCCTTATCATATTAAACTAATATTTTAAATAAGTATCTGCGGTTGGAATACAATATGGAGAATATACTACAGCATTTTAAGCGAAAATTGCAGCAATGCAATACTGGGCCAGTAAAAAGGCACAACGAAAAAACATAGTCATCGTCTCGGACAGTCTAGCCATCGTTTACTAACCGGTAGTTAGTGAACGATGTTCTAGCAGCCATTAAGGCAGCA
This sequence comes from Listronotus oregonensis, assembly GCA_019359885.1. Classification (NCBI taxonomy): domain Eukaryota; kingdom Metazoa; phylum Arthropoda; class Insecta; order Coleoptera; family Curculionidae; genus Listronotus; species Listronotus oregonensis. The sequence goes on from JAHBCN010022591.1 coordinate 11,874, forward strand.
GGCGTCACCATAAAATGTGCCCTAGATTGCTTAAGGCTGTATATCCACGCTAGAGGAAATTGGTCTGTACAACAAACTGACTGTGGCCTGAATATTGGGTTATGGAGAAACGAGAAGGCGGGCAGATTAGCCAAAAAAGGCGCCAATAAGAATTAGTACCAGAACCATTATCGAGAATTTTTGGTAGTCTTTTTAAATCCTCCATTAAAAACTAGATATGCTGAGAATACGGTAACCAGTGGTTACAAATGAAGAGGAAAAAGTATAAATGCTTTTATCGGTTAAATACCAGGACATCGGAAAGAAAGTTACAAGGCGAAGTATCAGGGGTAGCAGGTGTGTGTTCAAATTAGTAGAAACATTCGAAGTATTTGTGGTGCCGATTGAGGCAATATGCAGGTTCAGGTTTGTAAGAATCTGTGAGAAAACCCAAATACGACAAGGTACATCTAGCAGTTGGTGTAATATTTTTGAAATCTACCTTAAAACACAGACCTTGAGTCGGCACTTTAAAACAGCATGGAGGGACTACAATAAATCTTGTAAGATTGCACAGGAATATGACTGATGTGTCAAACTACATTTAAAAGTTATGTACGTAGACGTGTACATTAGAAAGCCAGAGAATTCAAGGAAAGGATTTGTCACGAAATTTTATATATATCTCCTAAAGTTATTAAAAATATTCAATAATAATTTATTTATTATCTTGGCTACTAAGTCTAGTCGAGAAGTGTGTTTCCTGCGATCCTAAATAGATCCAAAGACTTCGAAAAATATGAGCGATAGCTTATTCGACGCAGAATGCAAATCTGAGAAAGGCGTTTTGAGGATTTTTTCTGTTAATAAATATTGCAATTGTAATTAACAAAAAACGAAAACAAAAAAAAACCATTTCGATTTTTGAATATAACTCAAAAACCATATGAGAAGCGGAAATAATTGCAAAAAAGATCCTTGAAGAGGAGGAAATTTCCGATAAAAATGTCCCAACTGCCGGGGTTCTATCATTATTTATAATTTTAATTTACCGCTGAAAATAGGCCGCTGCGCGACCTTTTTGGTTGAGCACTCGGCGTAAAAACCGTGTACGTCACAATAAATAATTTTTTACTGTACTAAATAATAATTAAAATTTTTTTAAAAATTATGGTGTATTCAAAACACTTTAAAGAATTTATTCCCGTTGAAAATTGAACCCTGAGTTAATTTTTAAACAAGTTAGACAATTGTTAATTAACAAAATTGTTTCGAACTTTCTTCTTCATTGCCCATTAAAAAAAATTTAAATAATTGTCGTAAAAATTTTTTGCGTCGTGGAGCCCTTTTTTATACATACCTAACAAGATCACGGCATAAAATTTTAATGCTTCGTTTATAATAATTTTATAACTTGAAATATTACTCTAATTTTTATTTTTTTATCAAAGTTATAAAATTTTATAAACAAAGGATTCTAATTTTTAAAACTTTTATGACGTTATCTTGTTAAAATA
>JAHBCN010022592.1:0-13229 GCA_019359885.1 Listronotus oregonensis
ACCATAAATAAAATTTCACAAAATATTTCATTAAAAATGCAGAAAAACGTCATCATTAATGTTTTTTTATTTGTTTACATAGGCGGTATTTTTAATTTTTGGTAATAATTCAAAATGAGGAAACGTTCTACGTTCTTTTTTTTTATCTTGGGACAGTCCACGAAGGCTGATGCCTAAGTACTAACGTACCGTGGGTGTCCCTGTAGTATTATCATTGCAATTTTTGATAAATGACAAAGAAATTTATAAAATAAAAACTTACTAAGTAAGCTTTACTATTACTATAATATTAAATCATTATCTACCCATGTCCCGTCCAAATAAATAATATTTCGCCCTTCTTGGCGATATTTTCGTATTTCATGTATATTATTGTACCTCCAATGTAATATATTAGGACGCTCCATTAAATTTGTTTTTTTATTTTGAAATTTAAGCCAAAAAACCGTTTGATATTAGTAACGTCCTAAGTGTTTCCCTAGAATATGAAAAATTTAAATCTTCTCGCAATTTTTGCAACAATTTTCTACTTGTGGGGACAACTTTTAATTTAAGATAAAACCTATTTATCAAATGTCTTATCACTTTAAAATCAAAATTTTTATTCTTCTCGACAACAGAAAGACGCCGTCGTTTTTTTTTAGGACTGGATAACATTTGATTGGGGTTATTTTCCAATCGTTCCTTATCTTCTTTATTAATTTTTCGTACAGTTGATACGGCAACTCCGGTGTAAAAAGATACATTGTTACTTTAAGTGGCAATTTAAAGAATTGCTTTCGGCTTTTTCATCGCAAACCCTATTAACAAAATTAAAAAAATGGACAAAAGTATATTTAAAAGTTGCTTTAATTTAATTTATGAAAAGCTGTATGCTTTATTCTGTGTTACAGTGTTAGTTCTAGAAATAAAGCGTATTACTAGTCTTTATTAGGACAAGCGGAGTGCCTAATCATCGAGACTTCCGCTTTTTTGTTACTTGCTAACGCTTAATGAAAACAATACTTTTTTCATATTTTTGACGTAAAAATGGTATAAGGGCGAATAAAGACCCTCTCGTAAAAATGTTGCAAACAGATGACTTGCCAACTTTAGTTGCCGTACATATTATAAAGCTTTCTTTTTCGTATATTTAATGTTTAAACCCAATAGAAAAATGATACTGTTTTATAAGATTATTACTTATGAAACATTTGCTATTACTTCTTTTGTTTGTCCATGTAGTGTCTTTCCGCAAGTAAATTTGTTCATTTTAAAACAATAGTAATACTATTGAAATACTTTTAAAATCAAATAAGAACTAAAAATGCATATACAAGGTAGAAAAGTGAAAACCAAACAAACAAAACAAGCAAATTACACAACACCAAATTTAACACTTAGGAATAAGAATAAACCTTCGACCTCCGACACTAATGTTTAAATATTCGACATTCCAAGAGAGGAACAAAACAGCAAACACTTCCAATCACAAGAAATTTACCCCATAGAAACAAAACATGTGACAAGCTCCAACAGGTTCGTTTACTTCGCAACTGGACAAGCCTTTGTTTGATGGCCACTTTAGACAAAATCGATAAGGTCTTTGAAAATAATTACCTAATAACATAATATTCTTTAGTAATAGAAAATAGATATTAAATAAAAATTAAAGTATATAACAACCACATTTAATTCTCAGCTTTTTCAATATTTTATTTTGTTATTGTAAAAAAAAATATTTTAACATTAAAATTATACTTGAGTATATGAGTAAGTACTTTGCTTTTGTAGTTAAACTTGGCACACACACATATATTCGTTCGAAATAGTTTAAATTCCTTTCGCTGCTACCGTTAAGTTTGTCAGACTATACGCTGCCTTTACACCAGCTCGACTACGTGAAATCTTTATTTCTGCGTCTTGTTTTTTTTAAATGAAGTGTTCTACTAGGTCATCTTTAACATCAATGAAAAGGGATTTGTGGCCTCTAAAAAAACAAATGAAAAATTTTGCACTGACCAGATAGATAATATTTTTATTGTCATTAAGTGTTATACTTTATATGTGATGACCTGTATTTTTAGAATAAAATTTAGCACACAAGTGCCTGGGCTGCATATCGCATGCTCCTACGATAAGTAAGTATCTTTTAAAGGTGGCAATTTGGTAGACAATTGTTAAGGAACGCTCAACAGATACATCACTGGTAGCTTTAAAATCAAACCTGTGATGGATCATCACTCTTAAAAGAGACAAAAGCCTTATAATTAATATTTAAACTGTAATCTGCGATTTTTACTATATATTTTAAGGCTTTACACAGATAATAAAAAACCTGGATTTAAAAAAAATCCACTTAAATGATTAATTTTATAATATCTTTTAGTTTTTTTAATCCCTGTTATAATGTATTGATGATAACCGAGTTTACAAGTGTAGTTTTGGGTAAATACAACTCCCAAGTTAAAAAAGCTCATTAATTCTTTTTAAGATTGGTTACAGTACAGGGACCAATATCGTAATTTTATTTGGCTATTTAAATAAAAACTTACAGTCTTTAAAAATTAAACGAATTTTTTTTTATTTAGATTTAACGTGCCTCGACTGCTATGGTCATTGGCACAATAACAATATTAATTTCAAGAAATCAGTATATGTGAGATATTTAACAATTGATTATAGATTACTTTAAGCATATTCTATGTTAGTTTCACTAAACTAAATATGATGGTACATATTATTGTCCTTTAAAAAAGCTATAACATCTTTATACTTTGCAGGCACATAGTTTCTTCAGTCTCTACTGAGGTTGTGTTTGCGGCGAAACTCATCGTGTTGTGGGATTCTGAGAAGATGTGCTGTACGGTGAGTGTTCTGTTGCGAAGTCACAAACAGAGGGTTACCAGATTCCATTAAATAACTATGTGTCTTGCGGGTGTGTCCGATTCTTAATCTTCGCATTATTATTCTGCTTTTCTCTTCAGGAATGGCATATCAAATGGGGTGATTGTAGGCTGAATTGAATAAAGTTTAGTGTTTGAGTGATTCCAAAGGTTTCGCCATTTGCTTTTAACCGATTGTCCTATTCGATTTTAAGATCGTTCTTAAGCTGGATTTCTTCAGTTGCTAAGTTCTGTGCCAGGCACCTTTGGCAGCTTGGTCAGCCATTTCGTTACCCAGAATACCTACATGTGATGGTATCCAGACTATGGTTATTGAAATTCCTCGGTTAGCAAGATCTTGACAAGTATCATGTATGTTTTGGGCTAGCGGATGTTTGGTGTATATGTTACTAATACTGTGTATAGATGAAAGAGAGTCAGTGCATACTTCGATTTTCTTGTTTGAGCCGGTAATCGATTTGAGTGCTGAAAGTATTCCGAATAATTCTCCAGTATGAATACTGCAGTAATTGGGAGTCGGTAGCTGGAAACAGTTGTGTTTATTGTGGTAACTGAGCAACTTACGCCATTATCATCTTTCGAAGCGTCTGTATATAAAATTAAACGAAAATTTAAAAGAGCTTAATATCCCTAATTATAAACCCGCCAAAAATACTGATGTTACACAAGGGTCAGGTTCTTAACCGAAAATCTGTGCCTTTTAAAGTACTGATGTCTAAATTAGACCAAGTTCTTTCTTGACTCGGCAAGTTTTTTACTGATCTGTTTGTTTAAACAAATGTCTTTTTTATTTACACAAACTGTTTTTATTCATTATACAAACAGAGTAGTATTAAACTTATCAAGTCAAAAGAGAACTTGATCTCATTTAAAATCCTTTAAGAGGCCGATATTTTTAGATAGAACTTGGCACTTATTTTACATAAGTGTTTTTGGTATGATATCTTTTTTTCTTGCTAAGACCCGATAATTAAAAAAAAATGATTAAGTATAAGTGATAATTCCTCTTCATATATGAGTTTTATGAGTTTTATTTATTAAAGTAGAAAAGTTAGACAATCCTGAATTAATTTTTTTTCGTGTAGAATGGGGTGTGGTAGGATGCAGCAATTTTCTTTGTTTAGTCAATAAAATCGTGTTTGCAATTTATATTTTAACACAATCCTGACCTTTAAAATACCCACTAAATATATGATATTATCACGGCTGTTGTAGGGCGTTCCAAGTTAAAACATGTATTTCCAGAATTTTTTCTTTATTTGTATTATAAATTCTATTTACATACCAAATTTTAAATTTCTACTCCCTTAAAAAGTGCACTATAATTTTAATAAATTAGTAGTAAAATGATTGATTTTTAAAATCTAATATCTCAGAAAATACTTGACATAACTTTTTATATTTTTATAGGTAATTAGAATACTTATGGGAATTTACTTATCAAATCTCATTTTTTTATGTGAAACGATACAGAGTCATTATAGGGAAAAAACAGACCAAAACGTTTCGTATCATGACGGAATTTAGTCTAGTGCACCAGCGTGCGCCTAGACTATGTATTTTTGCTTAACACTTATATACTTGGTGGCATAGAAAACGCAACACCCAGAATTATTTATTGAATTTGATAAAAAGTTGTAAACATATTTGCTATCATCAAAGTATACGCTTCTAAAATTTTGTGATTTTTCTGTGTTGGGCTTGTTTGGTTTCAAATTCATTATCATGCCTAGAGCTCGCAGACGCGCTAATTTTACTTAACTATCCGAGTTTGAGAGGGGCCGGATAATCGCTAATCAAGTGAATCAAAACGAAGTACAGTAATGAGATGTTGTCGAGCCTGGTTCCAAGAAGGCCAAAAATCGACGAGTTAGGGGTACTGGACGCCAAAGACAGACTACAGAGCGACAAGATCGTTATTTAAGGCATTTAGAGATCGATTTTCCATAACAAGGGCAGTTGGAAATCAGTGGTTTAATGCTGTCAGAAGGCAATAACAATGAGGACAGTTTATCGCCGAATAAGGTCTTTTGGACCGTTTTCATACCGTCCCTATCTTGTATTACCTCTGCCTACCCACAGCATCGTCGGCAACGATTGGTATGGAGTAGGGAGATACTTGAATGAATATGGAATGGAACTCAATCGTATTCAGCAATGAGTCGAGATTCTGTTTGGGCACACATGTTGGCCGTGCAATGGTAAGAAGGAGACGTGGTGAAAGACGGAACGTCCAATTTTCCATCTAACCGCATATTCATCGCACTGTTGGTGTTATGGTATGGGGTGCCATTGCTTACGGCAGCAGGTTATGATTAGTGTTCATTTCAGACAGTGGCGGCTGGTACATAAGAGCTGCAGAGCTGCAGAACCACCAAAAAAAAAATAGAAAATAAGCCTTAAATCTAAAATAAATAAATGTTTCTGATGTTTAAATTATTTGTGTTTAATTAAAAAAAAGTTAAACGTATTGGAACACGATAATGGAAGATAAGCGACAAGTAACTTCGAACGAACCCCGAGACAAGTTACATTGAACGAACTGCGCGACATTGCTGGCCAGACGTAGTCAACAACATATCTCCACGCGCTTGACCATATAAATTTAGCAGGGCGACACAATGTGGTTCTGTTCTCGTAATTTGCCCTCGCCTCTGACGTCGCGACTCCCCGCGCCTTTGATTTTAATACCGTTGTTTTAACGGAATATGTTCTGCATTTTACGCAGTGCTGAGGGATAGTGATTAGGTTTTGACGAGTTGTTCGAGCAGTTATCGGTACCGCGTTTTCTGTATAAAAAATCTAAAATTTTCGCGTACTGTTATAAGCGTTATATTTGTTTTTTCCTTGATTAATATTCATATTAGAGATGGATATTATCGATAATTTATTAAATGTTAAAAGGTTTATAAAGTACACCTACGAAGAAAAAAATTTAAAATTTAAAACAAGGTGGACGTCCTTTACCAGATATTTCCATCGAAAAAGAAGGCTCAAGTCGTGGTAAACAGTACAAAAGACAATTTAATCGTGAAGTGTACTCAAGAAACGATTGGATTTGTGGATGCAATAAAAAAATGCTCTTTTCTGTTTTCCTTGTGTACTTTTTGGCGGAGATAAATCGTGGACCCAAATTGGAGTGACAGATTTAAATCATTTGAGTCAAAAATAAAGAAACATGAAACGTGCCGACACCATTTACATAATGTAATGGAATTTGCTTTATTAGGCACCTAAATATAAGGGAACAACTAGATTCTGCCTACTGGGTAAATATTCAAAAATTTAACGAAGAGGTGACAAAAAATCGGTATGTTTTGTCTAAAATTATTGATTGCGTTAAATTTTGTGGAATATTTGAATTGGCACTTCGAGGACATGACGAGATGAGTGTCTCAGAAAATCCAGGAATTTTTCGTGGCCTTATTAACTTTAGTGCAGAGCTTGACAAAACTTTGGAGGAACATTTAGAAAAGTCGACAGTGTTTAAAGGGATTTCAAAAGAAATTCAAAATGACATTTTGGACTGTATTTTAGAAGTATGCCAGGAGAGAATTTTGGAAGAAATTCGTCAATCTCCAAATCTGGCAATAATTGTAGACGAAACAACTGATGTGTCCGCAAAGACGCAGTTAGTAGTAATACTTAGGTATTCACGAAATGGCGAACCTATAGAACGTTTCTAAACCCTATTGGTGTTAATGCAGAGTCCCTCACGCAAGATATTTTACAAGTTTTGAATGTAATATTACCAGACACAAAATCAACCAATAAACTAATTGCTCAAAGCTACGATGGCGCAACCGTAATGAGTGGAAGGCATACTGGAGTCCAGGCAAGGATTAAGGAGAAATTTCCATATGCCCATTTTGTGCACTGCTATGCGCATCAATTGAATTTAATAATGTCCAAAGCTGCTTCACAAAATTCACAAAGACTTTTTTGGTAATTTGCAAGAAATACCAGCATTTTTAGAAATTCCACAACGTGTAGATGTACTGACCAAACTAGTTCAAAGAAGAATTCCCCATGGTGCGCCAACTCGGTGGAATTTTAACATCCGATTGTTAATATTGTTTTTGAACATAGGGAATCTTTAATAGAATGTATGGAGAACATAGAAGACTCTTTACTAATCAAACTGTTTGTAGTGCCGCGTCATCTATCAGAAGAATGCTCTTAGATAAAAATTTTATTTTCTGGCTAACTTTTTTCCATCGTGTCATGCCTCATGTAGATGTTCTTTTTAACGAGCTAAAAAAAATACAAACAGACCCTGTAGAAATAAACAAAAAATTGAGATTTTGAGCAGAATGTGATGTCACTAAGAAACTCAGTACCTGAAGTCGTTAGCCAAGCTTCTTCATTATCCACCGAGCCCTTATCTAAAATTCGTAGAAATGACAGTAAATTGGATCATCGTATTGCCGCTATAGAAATCTGCGATGTAATTTTGAACTGTGCAAAAGATCGATTTGCTTTTTAAAAATCATTAATCTGCAGCTACTTTATTTTATTCTAATAAATTTGGGGAATTTTGTGATAATTTTCCCGAGGAAATTTTAAATTTAACATGTTCTGCTTATCCAGACATAGATAAAGAACGTTTAAAAACTGAATTATCAATAATTTATTCCAGAGCAGACTGTAGATCTATAAAAGGAGCAGTACCGTTTTTAAAATTTTTAATAGAAAATAATTTATCAGGGGCATTTCAAGAAACCAAAAGAATATTAGAAATTCTTATAACAATTCCAATGACGACTGCAGAGGCTGAAAGATCATTTTCTACTTTAAAACGAATCAAGAATTTTTTACGAAAGTTCTATGACTCAGGATCGTCTAGTGGCTTTATCAATGCTATCAATTGAAAAGGAAATGATTCGTGAAATTTCAAATTTCAATGAGAAGGTTACAGACAAGTTTTCTTCCAAAAGGACAGAAAAAATCAACTTAATTTATAAAAAATAAGCCTTTAGTCTTCGGAGACATTCTTTGTGACATTTACTTGTATAAACTGTTTTTCACTTGCTTCTTAAATCTGTGTAAGTTTATATTTATGTTATTTTTAATTCTGGTTTGTTAAATGTATATTACTAATCGTTTGCTGCTGTGCAGAACCTCTATATTTGTAACTCTCGAGCCGCCACTGATTTCAGATAACATGACTGCCCATCCACGAAGTTTTGCAACCACATCTTCTTCCCTTTTTGAAAACATTGCAAAATCCATTTTGTCAGCAGGACAATGCACACTTCATGTCGCACGTGTTGGTTTAGACTTTTGTCAGTGTAAGTTTGCTTCAGTGGTCTTCTCGATCTTCAGGCATTTCCCTATCGAACATGTATGGGATAGGATGAGAAGGTTGCAAAATTCACCGCACCCTTCACAAACATTGAAGGCTCTACAAAACCAAATTCAGAGGGTCTGGGATACAATACACCAAGAAGACATCAATCACTTAATCTAATCAATGCCGCGACGACTTAACGAATGTGTAGCCAACATAGGAGCTTCGATACATTATTGACATTAAGGTGGATACTTAGCTATTTTGCAAAATTTTAAATGCAAATTTAAATTACTTTCTATTAATCTTTAGACTTATAACGCTTAAAAGTGTGTTTAAAATTACGGCACTTCTACGCGGTGTTGTGTTTTCTATGTCACTTAGTATATTTTATATTTTCAAAAAAATTTTGTAGGTATAGTTTATTGCTTTTATTGCTAAAAGCTGTTTAAATTAAACTAATACGCTTAAAAATATTTTAAAATGAAATATATTAAAAAGGTTTAATTAAAAAGCAAATATGTTTTGAAAAAGCATGTCCGAACAGACTTTTCACAGAATTATATACATGAAAATTAGCATTTTTCAAGTACATGTAAACTAGTATACGCTTAAAGCTCTTCATTCTGCCTTCGTATGTACATTTGTACATTCTCACAGAACGTTAAAATTAAATTTTTTAAGCTTATATGGAGATTTTTTAAATACCTTTACTTTCAGATGCTTGGTTTTTAAAAGGGTTTTATATAAATAAATTTTTAAAGGAACTAATGTAATTGTTTTTTGTTATATGGTTTTATATCTGTTGACTATATTATTTAAAAGGTTTATGAGCTCTTTGCGATCGATTTTTTTTTCAAACGTCAGCAAATCCGTCACTACTCGACTTTGTAGGCGAGTATAAAGTTACAGTGTTCCTTCGCTGGAGCTTTACTTTTTACTTTCCTGCCGGCGAAGGAAAAGGTGCAACATAGATACGTCAACAACTCAATATTTATTAAACTAAAAACAAAACTAAATTTTTTATTTATTACTCAGTCAAATATTAAATGTATTTACTTAATATCTGCTTATCAATACGAAATTAGTACGCATTCGGAGACGCAATTTTTTATAAATAATTATTATTTATATTGTTCACTGACAGCATTATGTTAAGATACTATAGCAACTGTTCACCGACACCGGTCTAAGCCGCCTTGTGAGCCCACTTACCTTTAATAATTATTACTATTAAATCAATATGTTTTTGCATAAATTTGTCGACGATTGGGGAAAAAACAGCATATTAGCTCTCTATTACTAGCCTCACTTTGTTCGGCTGTTAAACACCATATTTTTTTATATTAGGACAGTAATGTACGAGACATTTTAACAACAGGAGATGAGAAATATGTTTGGGCCTTTTTCTGATGGATCGCTAGATTGAGGTCTAAAGATACTTAATTATATTCTGGCTTTTTAAAAAAAATATAAAAGAGGATTAGTTTTCCTGCAACCTTGGAAGCAGAAAGCTTTATGACATCTTCGGGGTCAATAATAAGATAAAAGGTTTTTTTTGGGTAAAATTGTGAATACAAGAGTTATAAAAGAAGCCATATCAGGATTTGAGAACAGTATTTCAAGTTGGGTTAGAAGGAAGAAAGTACTTTCTGGTCCCAGAAATAAATTAAGAAATTTTAAATAGGTTTAATAGTTTTGTGGCAAATTTATATTTAACGAAATATAACCCTAGGGCGTTATTTAAAAAAATAACATCCTAGGGCCTACAAATTAACCAATAAATAAACAGTAAATTATTTTATTTCATTATTTCTTTCTTACCAATATTTTATTAAAAAATTTTAAATAGTAAACCGGGGTTTTAAACCGCAGTTGCTAATTACTTGAAGTAATATTTAACTCGGAACAAACCTTTGGAGTTTTTACATATACTCGTCTCAGAATTAGCCTCCTAACCTCAAGCTTGGAAAACCTTCCGCTTGAATGAATTGTTCCTTCTTAAAAAATACTGTGTAGCTTAGCATCAGAACCAAATATTTAGCAATTAAAGGGTATATTTTAAATTATTTTTAATAAGCTGCATAGTACATCGTTCATTCACGGGACAAAAACCTATCAATATGATTTAGGTCATAAAACAAAATTAATTTTTACTTTACTTCATCAATAACCAAAAATCTTGCTTGTCATTCTTACTTTTGAATTTTTTGGGTGACCCATATCACGAACATCGGAAAACTTCATTTCACCTGCTTCTCTTCTAAAGCTCTGAAAACCTATCATAATGCAATTTATCAGCCAAATATTTTTCCAGTGTCGCTTTTCCAAAAAGTATAACTTTCCTCAAACTCACTTTTTTGATAATTTTTTCCCATGTTGTTTAAAAGTTAGAAAATCAATTTTTTTACTTCTTATTTCTTATTTAAAAATTAATTTTTTAAATTAAAAAGGTCAAAATTTAAATTTAAAACTTAAAAAAACCATAATTTAAGTGCAGTGTTCTACCAAAAAAAATCTTCCCATTTTTTGGCTGTAGTTAGTTTTAAAAAGGGGAGAATTTTCACTACTTTGACATTTTATTCAATCGCAAAATATTTTTGGGTCTTATACAAATAACTTAAAAGGTTCCACAATACTTTGACAATTTTTAGGAAATGGTCTTAAATTGGTTAAAAACCCTAAAAATCATTTAAATTTCATATGAATAATCGGCCGTTGAGGCCCGGTATTAAGATAATACTTCGTCATATATCCCTTTATTAAACCCTTTACGAAAATACAAATATACCTATTTCACCTTATACCTTAAAAACTTAATAAAAATGATTTTTTAAAATCTAAAACGTAACTTTTCAAAACTTTCCCAAGTTTCCCCAAAATTTTACAACGCCTCACTCGGGAGTTCTGTGGTTTTGAAGGTAAAAATAAATTTTCCCATACTTAAAAAAGGAATCAAAGAACTTTTGTGCTTTCACTTTTTAAATCCACGTAAAATTTGTGCTTTAAAATCATAATCTTCCAAGCGTAATTAACTTTACAAGCTTTGCTTTTGGAAATTTATTTACCTAAAGAAATTTATTTTAAAGCTTTTTATTTTAAATGACCGTGTACGCCTTAGCATCAGGTAAACCCAAATATTTAGCAATCCTAAAGGGTATATTTAAATGTATTTTTACCTAAATGCATAGTAAAGTTCATCACGATAGCACAAAAAAACCATCAATAGGTGCATTTTAGGTCGCAAAAACATAGTCCGAATTAACTTTTGGGCCCCTTTCACTGTCATCAATAACCAAAAAATCCGTTGCTCATTCTTTTTTTGTGGAATGTCAATAAATATATGTACCCCCATCACGAACATCGGGAAAAATTTTTTTTTACCTGTCTCTTTCTAAAACCGAATACACCTATTTAAGCAACTTATCTGCCAAATATTTTTCAGTAACGCTTTTTCCAAAAAAGAAACTTTTTGGAGTCAGAACCTTCGACTTTTTAGCTGATAATTTTTCCCATGTTGCTTTTTTAACTGTTGCAGAGAAATCAACTTTTCATTACTTCTTATCTTCTTATAAACATTAAAATTTTTACGTAACATTGAAAAATTTTCCAAGGGGAATTTGGAGAATATGACTCTGACAAAAAATTTTTTTTAAAAAACCCCCAAAATTTCGTCCACACGGTCCACGCAGTGCCGTCAGCCAGGCCCCCAAAAAGGAAATATTCTTTTTTTTAAACCGCCTAGTTTTTTTTAAAAACGCATGCCAGCTTTAGCAGCTTTTTCTAAAATATCTTGGGGGAGATGGGGTTTTACTACTTTCGACATTTTTTGCCTCAATCGCAAAATTATTTTTTTTTTGCTGTCTTATTAAAAATTAAAACCATGGTTACCAATTAGTTTCACTTTTTTAGGTAAAAAAGTACTTAATTTTGGTTTAAAAATACATTAAAAAAAAATTTTTTAAAATTTTTTTTATAAAAGAATATTTGTCGACATTAAACGTTGAAGGCAACAGGTTTAAGGATAATAACGCTGGCTATATCCTCGGACCAAAGGCCCCGGGAAAAACCCTCGCCCAAGCGTTATTATCCTTATAATACCCTTGATACCAATAACTTTAATAACACGACAATGACGTTTTTTAAAATTTAATCGTTTTTAACTTTTAACAATTGCTAAGTCCATTGCTAAATTTAACAACGCGATCATCACTCGGCCGTAAATCTATTAAACAAGTGAGATTTTTGCAAGGAGGTTAAAGAATTAGTGAACTTAGTGATTTTATTAATAAAAGTAGCTGCAAAAGAACTTTTATTGCTTTACTACTTGTATAAAATCTCATTAAATTTTAAAAGTGTTAAAATTCATAATCAGTTGCCAGAGGGGTCAAAAGTAAGTTAAAATTTACAAGCTTTTGCTTTTGCAAAAAGTTTATTATAACCTAAAGAAATTTTATTTAAAAAGCTTTTTTATTTATAAAGGATGTTGCATAATCTATTTAACATAATAAAGTAGGTAATTCCCCATTTAGTTTTATCACAAAAATGAAGAGTAAATTTTTTGCTTCTCTATTTTTAAAGTGCAAGATGTTAAAAATATTTTTTTTTTTTTTACTTTTTTTTTTAAATTGATAAAAAATAATATTTATATTAGGTTTTGTACATATAGTAAAGAATAAAAATGTATATTTTTGTTAATGTTGTACTTTTGAATTTGTTTATAATCAAAGAGGCGCTGATGAGAAGTAACAAATTTTGCAAAAAACAATTATATGGTCCTGCTAAACACTTAAAGTTTTATTTTGTTTGATGTAAAATTTGCTTTTAGGTCAATTATATTTTTTAATTCTCCGTATCTCTCATGTTCTTTAAGTAAAAATAAAACATTTTTACAATGAGCTGTTAATTTCATTTTTATATCAAATATATATATATATATATATATATATTATATATATATATATATATATATATATATATATATATATATATATTTATTTAAAAATTTTTTTTTAATTATAAAAAAAATTTTTTTTTGTGTGATTTTAAATTTT
>JAHBCN010022593.1:0-13208 GCA_019359885.1 Listronotus oregonensis
ACATAAATTTCACCCATCTTGGCCCGAATTTAAATAAAAAATACATATATTTAATTTAATTAAAATTTTAAACCAGAACTATTTTAATGGTTTTGTCTTGAAATTTGGGGCATCTGAAATATTTGCGTTGAAAAATTGTTGGGTGGAAATAATTATAACTGACTATTGTTATTGGAAAAACTTGGATAATTTTGCAAAATTTGGGATTTGACGATTAAATTTATTAAAATTTAAATTTAAATTAAATTAAAACTTAGATTTTTTCGCTAATTCCAAATTAAAAGTTTTCTTTACCAAAGTGTTTTTCTTAAGGCCAATATCATTCGGTATATATTTGTAGTATTATTTCTGAAAATTATAGAGGTGCCACTGCTTGAATTTGGCGTAAGTTAAATAGCAACAAACAATTTCTTTACCCTTGAATTACCTTCCATGAACAATTTTTTTTTGAAGGAATTACCTTATTTTTTCCCACTTCGGGGTCATCAATTTTACACTTTTGTTACGTTCTTTATTATAAGAATACTTCCAGCTAGTTCCAGACTCTATGGTCCTTTTTCACTTTTAAACGCCGTACTGGTTATTTGAAGACAGTAAAACTGTGTCACTTAATATGTCCCCGGTCTGACATATAGATGGCACCATCAGAAGGAAGTTTATCTACAATTTTACACGAAAATTTAGGCATGCGAAAGTTGCTTTCGAAATGGATGCCGCGTTTGCTCCCACCGGACGAAAACAACAATGCGTGGACGATTCAAAGCTCTGTTTGGATCTATTTAAGCAAGATAAAAACGATTTCTTCAGTCGGTATGTGATAATGGATAAAACATGGATCCACTACTACATATCTGAAACAGCTGAGTGGACAGCAGCCGGTAAAAGTCGTTCAAAGCAACCAAAAACCCAAAAGTCAGCTGTCAAGGTTATGACATCCGTATTTTAGGATGCATTTGGTATTTTGTTAGGTAAAACCATTAATAGCAAATTATTGGATCGATTGAACGTAAAAATCAAATAAAAAAAGCCTCACATTTAAAAGAAAAAAGTGCTGTTTCACTAAGACAATGCATCGTGTCACAAGTCTCTGAAAACGATGGTCAAATTGAATTAATTACGTTTAATTGTTTTCTCAGCACCTGTTCTCCAGATGCCCTCAGCGACTAATGGCTTTTACAGAACTCAAAAAATGTTTCCAGAAAGAAATTTGGCTCAAATAAAGAAGTAATGCCGAAACTAAGACCTATTTTCAGAGCAGAGACAAATTGTTTTACAAACAAGGTATTAAAAGTTAGAGGAACGTTGGGATCAATGTATACTAAGTGACATAGAAAATGCAACCCCGCTATGCTGTAATTTTAAGCATACTTTTACAATTTGTGGATCCACTGATAAAAAGAAAGTGATTAAAATTTGATCGCGAAATTTCTCAAAATAGCTGAGATATCCCACTTTAATGTAAATAATATGTCGAAGCTCCTGTGCTCGCTACAAATTCATTAAGTAGTCGCGGCATTGACTGCATTAGATGATTGAGGTCTTCTTTGTGTAACCTTTTTCCCATCATATCCCATATATGTTCGATGGGGGAAAGGTCTGGAGATCGAGAAGGTCACTGAAGCAGATTTATAACGGACGATTCTAAAAAGTCTAAAGTAACACGTGCAACATGAAATCGTGCATTTCCTGCTGAAAAACTGAATGCAATGTTTTCAAAAAGAGAAGCGGATGTGGTTGTAAAAATTCGTGGATATAGCGCTGGGTAGGTATGCTATAAACACTAATCCTGATCTGTCGCCGTAAGTAATGGCACCCTTTACCATAAAACTTACAGTGCGATAAGTATACCGTTTAATGGAAAATTGGAAGTTCCGTCTTTCACCAGATGTCCTCCATACTCTTGCACGGCGATTTGTGCTCAAACAAAATCTGGACCCATCGCTGAACACAACTGAGTTCCATTCCATATTTCATTCAAGTCCCTCCCTACTCCATACCAATCGTTGCCGACGATGTTTTGGGTCCGAGGTATTATAAGATGAGGAAGATATAAAACAGTTCAAAAGACCTTATTCGGCTCATTGTTATTGCCCTTTCGACAGCATCAAACCATTGGTTCGCAACTCCCCTTGTTGTGGAAAATCGACATTCAAGTCCTAGTTGCCTCAAATAACGACATTGTTGTTCTGTAGCCTGTTCTTGGCATCCAGTACAACATCTCATTACTACACAGCTTCCTTTCGATTCACCGATTAGAGTTTTTTATAAGATAATCCGGCTTTACCCGACACTTCTCAAACTTGGAAAGTTAGTGAAATTAGCGAATCTTTCGATCTGGGCATGATAATGCAATAAAACAACAATAAAACAAATGGAACCAAACAAATCTAACACAGAAAAATTACTTAATATTAAGTAACCTGGTTATTTTTTCGGATGCTGATATGACAAAAAAGTCTTTACAAAAAAAGTAGGGTATGGAATGCCTTCAAAATTTTGTCAGCGTATACTTCCATGATAGCAAATATGTTTACAAGTTTTCATCAAAATTCAATAAATAATTATGGGTGTTGCATTTTCTATGTTATTTAGTATATCACACTTTAAGGCGAGTATGTTGAAGAATAGAGTCGAGTTTCTAAAAGAAAAAATGTTTTTTGGCTAGACCAGGGACTTGTTGAATGAAGGTTTAACTAAATAGTTACCATAGTGACGTTTCTTAGTTAATCTAATTGTTAATTAAGAAGTGAAAGACGACGATTATTATTTTCATAGGAAATGTCCCGGAATTAAATTGAATAAAATATAATTGATATTTTATTTAGAAATACCAAAAAAATAATTTATGTTTTTATAAACCATGTTTTTTGCGTATACAAACAATTTTTGTGTTTCTCAACAAATCCCTTCGGGCCCTCGTAAAGAACGAAGCGAAAAGAACAAACGTAAGAGGTTTAAAAAAAGGACTAAAGGTGAATAATATTTCAAGTGCGCCAGGTGCAAGGTTCGAGGCCATTGATGCGAGAAACTAAAGACTGAAACGGATGGACGGATAGACATGCAGACGAATGTTGCACTATTGACTAGACTGGCGAGATTGGTTTTGTTTTGGGGTTTTTGATTTAAAGGTTTTTGTGGAAGAATAATGGCCACTCTTCCTCTCAAATTTCCCTCATAAAAGCCCTTTAATTTAGTGTTTTCAATTTAAAAATTTCCCTGCAAGCGTTGTTGTTCAATTCTTTAATACGTAATCTTTTTTTAAAAAAAACGAGCAGAATTACAGGAAAGTTTTAAGAACAGGTTTTTCCCTCCAAATTTGAATATTCATTTTTAATAAGTTATTAAAATAGGTTTTTTTTAGACAACAGGAAATTCGAAAATTTTAGGTATTAAATAGAATTCAGTAGATGACAAAAGATGAATAGTGTAGTAGTACGAAGAGTTTTGGCGCACCCATATTTAAAAATTAACTAACGCCCGTTTGGTAACAGCTGTTTGATGCTAACATACAGGTTTCCCAGATTTTTAAAAATTTTTGGGAACCACAAAAACGACCTAAATAGACCCTTTTAAAGGTGGTGAAGGGAGTTTTTTTTACACACCAAAATTTTTGGAGACGGGGGGAAAAAGGGAAAAATTTTGGGGAGAAAATTTTATGTTACACTCGGGGGAGAAAGAAGAAAAAAAAGGAAAAGTTCAGGGCCTTCGGGAAATTTTAAAGAATGATAAAATTGCACTCGTGTTATTGGGGGAGTGCCAGGGGAGAAAATATTCCAACCCTTAAGCGGGCCGTGAAAAACCTATTAATAAAAATTCCCTAATATTATTTTTAAAAACATAAAATAAAACAATACAACCGCTTAATTCAGAAATATATATTCGGAAAATGCGTTTTACAACTAACTCCTTTAAAAAATCCAATCATCGCTTAACCCTAATAAAAATAATCCATATCGTTATCATTTCTTGAAAAATATCTTCGGTATTTCGTTCTTTTCAACTTAACAGTCTGTTTATATTAATCAGATGTTTCAATTTATGAAATGCAGCGATATTATTTTGCCCAACAGGTTTAAAGTTACTGATTTGATCAAGCCGTTTCTCCTGACCAAAATATTTTCTACTGCGAATTTGTTTTCCCAGATTTGATAACAGTCGATGCTACTTTTGTCCACGACCTCGTGGACTAGGTTTTTCCCACATAAAAAAAAACATATGTATAATTTCCCTAGTTAATACAATGCAACATGACATTGCAACACAAAAAAAATAATTTTGATAAGAAGTAAAAAAAAAAACAATTCAGCTGTAGCTTCCTCTTCTGCCCTCTCCCGTTGGCTACCTAAATAAATTGATCTGACTAAACTAAAAAGTCTCAGATCAAAGAAATGTAAGATAAAATATAACAAGGTATTGATGCATCAATATTTCAAGGGATTAAGTAATAACATAAAATAACACAAAATAAAAGGAACATTATACTTCCTGGTAAAGGAACTTGGTCATCAAAGCCCTGATGAGAAAGTTCCCTTAATTTTCGTTTAGATCGGAATCTTCGTTAGATTCCGGCTAACCTCAACAATATAGTTTCATTTTTGTCAAGGGAAACGATACCCTTATAGTTTTCTCTGCGAGCGAGTGGCGCCTTGAACATCTCTGATCACATAACGATCGTAATCTAGCACTTTGACTATAGTATAA
This sequence comes from Listronotus oregonensis, assembly GCA_019359885.1. NCBI lineage: Eukaryota > Metazoa > Arthropoda > Insecta > Coleoptera > Curculionidae > Listronotus > Listronotus oregonensis. The sequence continues at coordinate 4,702 of JAHBCN010022593.1, forward strand.
GGACCACTATATTTTGGTAGCAGTTTTCGACTTCTGCCTTCGTTACTCGTTATTGTAGTACGTACTAATACTTGTTGGCCTACGTTATATTTCTTTCCAGTGCTGCGATGCACATTATATTTGGCTTCGAACGCTCTTGTCTTTTGGTAATAGCGACTTTTACCATTTCTCTTTCCTTTTTGACATCCACTTTTGGAACTGTGTCCACTGAAACCTCGTTATCGAGAAACGAGTTCGCTACTCCTCGTGGAGAGTAACCAAAAAGTAGTTCGTAGGGCGACTTTCCGGTTGTCAAATTAACCGTGCTATTTAAGCCCACCTTACCTTGGGAACCACCTCGTCCCATTTCTCTTCAATGCACGTGGATGCAGACAGACTAGAAATTGTGCGATTATATCTCTCAACCTGTCCATTAGCCCTTGGAGTAACTGTCGCATTTAAAACATGTTTAATATTGAATCCTTTTTTCTTTAAACTGTTTGCTGGTATAACAAGCCCCTATCTATTTTTATCCTCCTTGGAACTCCCAAAAATTTTTTATCACACTGTCCAAAAGCTAATTAGTGGACGTACTTTAGTCGATGGTACAGATTTCATGAAGACAAATTTAGTAAAAGCATCTACGATAACAATTAAATACATGTTCTTTTGCTTTGGGTTTTACGAACGGTCCCAAAATGATCAATGTAATTGTATCGAACGGTTCGCTGATTTTCTCGATAGAATGAAGATAACCGGTTGTTTACCTCCCGTTGCTTTTATATAAACATGGTAAGCAACAGGATATAAATTTCCTTACATAGCGTCTCATTCCAGGGAAACCAATAAGCCCGATATTGCTGACATAGTTTTTTTCTGCGGAAAGATGACCAATTCCATCGTGAAAATGAAGCAACAGTTGTCGTCTGGCTATCCTTGGAACTAACCATTTCTTTCCAGCTGGAGTAATCTTATAGGGGTTTTGTTATTATCCAAGCAATAGTTCTTATGAATTTCGTGATCCTCTTTATCTGCTGGGTGGTCGTGTTAATATTTCACTATATACTTGACCTGCTGCTCTTAATTGTGCATTAAAAACCCCAAACTTTTTCGTTTATATTGACCAAGTTTACAAAAGTATTATCTAAAGTGTTAACTGGATTTCTACTTAAAGCATCAGCATGAAGCATCTTGTGTCAAGGCGATATTCTACAGTGAATGTATATTCTTGTATATAACCACCATCTGGCTATTCTCGGCACAAGATCTCGTTTACTTAATGTGCTTCTTATGGCATTACAGTCCGTTATCCTTTAAATTCGATGCCTATTAGATATATTCTAAACTGCTTAAGTGTTTCCACCACCGCCATCATCTCCAACTCATACGAGTGATACATTTGTTCATGTTTGTTGGTCTGGCGTGAGAAGTACAGGACTGGTTTTTCCCGTGTTATCCTTTTGCACTTGTAATAGAATTCCTGCGATACCCCATTTTGAAGCATCGGTGTGGATTTCTGTTTGTCCCTCTGGATCATATAGAGCTAACACAGGTCTAGACACTAATTTTTCCTTCAGGGTTTCAAAAGCTTTCTGATGTTCGTTGCCCCAATAAACTTGACATCTTTCTTGGTTAAGTAAGTTAGTGGCTTCGCGATAGTGGAAAATCCTTGATGTACTTGCGGAAATAACCAGCTAAACCCAGAAATTGTCTAACAGAGTGCCATCAACTGGTGTCGGGAATGACTTGACAGCCTCTGTTTTCTTGACTCCGGTCGAATACCATCTTTACTAATTTCATGTCCCAGATATTCGACCTTTTCCATGAAGAAATGACATTTTGTTAAGCGAAGTGTAATCCTGGGGCTTTGAAGGAGACAAAGGACCTCTTAAGTTCGCTGAGGCCTGCTTCAAGGTACAAGATGGAAGCAACAGGTCATCCATATAGAAGCACTTTGCCATATCGCAAATTACCCAAAACTTTATTAATTGCCCTTTGGAAAACTGCAGGAGCATTGCAGAGACCGAAGGTACTCTTAAAATTCATAATGCCCGTCCGGCGTTGTGAAGGCTTTTTTTGGAATGGCTTCTTCCTCCATCTCGATCTGGTGATATCCACTAGCCAAATCCAGACTCGTGAAATACAGACTGTCTTTTAACTTTTCAGAAATTCGTCCACGCGAGGAAGCGGGAATTAGGTCATGATAATGCGTAATAGCTTTCTGTAGTCAACGCACATGCGCTGTTCTCCTTTTTTCTTTTTGACGAGAAGAATGGGACTGGAGTAGGGTGAATCGGATTCTCTAATTATTTCGTTTTCTAACAAATCATTTACCATATCCTTAACAATTTTTCGCTCGTTATATGATAAACGATACGGGCGATATACTACGGGGTATTGTCCGAAAGATGTATAGACATTTTAATTACATCCGTTTTGCCTAACTCTTTATTGTTTTCAGCAAAACAACATCTAAATTCATTGACTAGACTAACTACATCGTTAACTTGTTTTACAGTGAGGTTCGGGTTTAAAAGGGGATAAGTCTTTTGGTGTAAAGCTTAACAGCTGTAGTTTCTACATTACATACATTTATAGGATCTCCAAGAACTTATCTTCAAAGCACACAACACATCGAGCCAAAATTTGGTTTCACTTTCCTCGATTTCCTGTTGAGACAAGTTCGTCACAGTGACCAATCCATTTTCCAGATTTAGTCACGCATTCATCCACATTATATTCACGACCTGGAACAGGTCGAAGCCCACCACGGATGTATACATCACCGAAGACAGTACACACGAGCCGTGATGACTTTAAACGCTGAGGTTCTCGGAGGAATTATCGTACGGCTTTTCGCCCAAATTGGTATTTTTCTTGCTGGCAATTAAAAACCTTGGTTAAATCAGCATCTGAGGGGAAAATTCGAACAGTTTCCCCTGAAACTATCATTAGTACATCTGGACGGTTTAAAAATGTCTGTCCTATTAACAGTGGAACTTCTTGTACGAAGTCAGGAACAACGAGAGCCCTGACATTCCCCCCGGCCAGATCGATTTTGACCGACACCTCTGTTTCTCCCAAGACGGCCACCTGAGCCCCACCAAAACCCACGATGGTCATGGCGCTTGGAGAAATTTTAATTCATATCCATTGCGTTTTCTGTTTAATCAGAACAGCACCACATCAGAGTCAATATAGGCCCCTTTTAAATTTTCCATTTACCCAACAATCAAAGAAGTAATTTTATTGTAGCTTTTTTTTGCACTGAAATTCAACAACTTGGCTATTTACATGCTTCCATTTGCAGTCTTTTAGCCACATGACCTAGACCTTTCACAAGTTGCATTCTATCCTTGGTTGTTTGCATTTATTAAGTAGTTCCCCCTTTTTTTGCAGTTATAACATTTAACTGAAGAAGAAGTATTAACACTGTTTTCTTCTTTAGGTCTTTTGGTCACATCGCCCTTTTTTTCCAAATCATCGCTTATATCCGCCCGTGTTGTTACTGTTTCTATTCACTGTATCAAGGGAAACCAACATCAGACTTTAACGTAGAAAAGGGAATCGGCATACAGCTCATCTGGAGTGCTGTGCCGACCAGCACGGCACCAGCCTGGATAGTTGGGTCACGAATCCCATCAATCAGGCATGAAATTGCCTTCTACCACTTATCTCACAGGCAGAAGATCCATTTTATTAAAATAATATTGTTCCCAAGTTTCGTTTGGTAGCTTAAAACGATTTACTAAATTTCGTAAGAGTGTGGCGAAATCTCGATGTTCGGAAATGTCTTAACGAGCAGTGTCTTCCATTCGTCCCAAGTGTTTGATATGACTGCAGATTATCGTACCAAATTTTCCCTTTCCCAACCCAGTTAGGGGGCGACTTTGCATATTAAAAATAACTGTGTTTTCATCCCACTGATTGGTCACGGCAGTTGCTCAATTTTGTCAATCCATTTTGCTGCTTAGGTTCGGATTTCCAGGCGAAACTCTGGTACACATTCTGTCGAATCAAGACTCTAGAGGGGGTAATGATGATTTGTGTGAATGATCTTGAAAAAGGTTTTTCGACCAATAATTCGAGGGCGTTCTATTCTGTTATCCGAAGAGGTCGGGGGTCGAGGACTATTCGTATTGTCGCAGATATCGTTTCCGTTTGTCTACCGGGTCTTTTGAACTACTCTAGAATTTGGTTTTGACCTTTTGGACCTCTTTTACTTCGTTTATAGTCATAGTTGCTGGAACTCGAGCGATTCGGTCAGAACTAGGGCTGAAGAACGACGTCGACCCATTTTTTTTTATACTTCACTTTTAAAATAATAAAAAAATAACAAAACAAAATAATGTCACATTAATGGTGTGCCATGTAAAGATATTAAAAGCGTAACTAATTAATAACAAATTTTACTTTCTCTTTTTATTTAAAATTTTAGTTCCCGGCGAATGGTAACTAAAATACAAAATTTTTTAAAATAAACCCCCAGTATAGGCACTCTCGTAATAAGCAACTGCAAACAAAAAACGACGAGAAATTATTTATATTGTTTACATTGTTCAGTTCCTAGGAAGCGTTCGAGCAACACCTCCAAATGTTTTGTATAGTTAAAGTCAATGCAAGGCTTAACTTACAGTGGGTCCATCTTGTCACCTATATCAACTCCACAACATTTGCACTGCACTCTTGCACACATAAGTATCACAACAAAAAAAAATATTTCGTTTCAAAAAAAAAAATCACACTTAAGGCACATAAGTCTATCCCACGCTGCACTAATAAAAATTCCTAATATTACTTCTTAAATAACATAAAATAAAACTAATACGACACCGCTTAATTCAGAAATATATATATTCGGCAACGAATGCGTTTTAAAACCCAATCCTTTATAAAATCCAATCATCGCTTAACCTAATAAAAATATATCCATATCGTTATGGCATTTCTTAGAAAAATATCTCTGGTATTTACAGTTCTTTTCTAACTTAACAGTCTGTTTATATTAATCAGCATGTTTCAATTTATTAAATGCCCAGCGATATTTTGTCAACAGGATTAAGTTACTGATTTGATCAAGCCGTTGTCTCCTGACCACACATATTTTCTACTGCGAATTTGTTTTCCCAGATTTGATAACACTATAGAAGAGCGACAGATCCCCCACAGCTCGTCGTTGAAGCTTTTCTGTGAGCGTGGGATCCTTTATAAGTCGAACAGCCCTTTGAATGAAATCACAATTAAATGACTTCTTGTTTGGCAGAAATTGGCCGCTCATACGTAACGGGTAAGCATTGGACTTTTTTTGCGACAGCGAACATGACTGTGTTTTGAAGGCATTAAAGTAAACAAGATTTTTGGCGCCCCAAGTTTAAGGTCTTGCGAAAGAGACCTACGCTTGGTTTACCAATCAGGCTTATTGACTGGCTTAAGAAATTAAATATTAGAGTGAAGGGTAATATCGTTAGCAAAACTATGAATCGAAATGACTGTAGAAAAAAGAAGATAGTTGATGTGTAGAAGAAACAAAGTGGGTGCCAGTACTGAGCCAAGAATTGGGGCACCCCAAGGATTATTCTGGTAAAAGCTGGAAGAATGACCATCTACAACAACTGATATAAGTCGATTAGAAAGGAAACTGGTGAGACAAGAACAAAGCTTAGGTGGAAGACCGTAAGAAAAAAATTTGTTAAGAAGCCCATCATGCCAGATCTGATCACAAGCTTTGGATATGTCGAAAGCCACGATCTGGGATTCACCAAGAAACTCAGAGGACTTGTTCCAGTTGTGTGAGACAAAGGAAAGAAGATCAGCTGTGGATCTACTGTGACGGAATCCATACTGATTGGCATGTAAGATCTTGTGCTTTTCCAAATACATTAAGATTTGGAAATTAATGAATTTTTCCATTACTTTGCAAACAAGAGAAAGAAGAGATATAGGTCTTTAGTTTGAAAATATAGTTTGGCATCCTCTTTTGGGGACAGGCAGCACACGTCAACAATTGCCCCCGGATAGTTCGGATGGGTGCAAGTTTGCAAACATTTTTAAGACGATTGCTGGTATGCGATCTAGCCCAGACGATTTTTTTTAAAATTAAGAGAAGAAAGGATACGCTTGATCTGTTTGACTTTAATGCTTGGTAAAGTTCGGGGTGGAAGTAAGAAAAAGAGCAAGGGGGTTAGAATTTTGGGTGGGAACTCTAGGAAAGTAGGTAGGATTCATAATTAAATTGGTGACAGGTTGCTGATTGCAACATTTTTTAGCTGCTTTGCCTTGTTTGTTAGTTTTTGTAGAGCCTAGTTTAGTCCTTATTTTGAATATTGAAATCCCCAGAACGATTACTTTTGGCCAAACGAGAACTGGGAAAAAATATTGTCGATCTTTATTAAAAAAAAAGTCAAAAAAGTCTGTGTGGGAATTGTTACATAACGGGAAAGGGGATGAATGTAGGAAATTTTAAGGTTGGTTTAAGCCAAAGAATATCAGGCCTATAGGATTTGATGTTATAAACTCTAGCACAAGCCAGGTCGTTGCGAAAGTAAGCACATACGCTACCATGAGGTCGAAAAGATGAAAGGAGTTCGTAACCTGGGAAAAGGAGGTGGTCGGTTGATGTTTTGGGACTTATTTTGGTTTTGGTTAGAAACAGTGTGTGTGGTTTGAAGGATTGAAGATAATGCTGAACAGAGTTTACGTTGGAGTTAAGCCCACATATATTTGTGAATGATATTTAACTTTTTAATGGTGCCCACACAAATGCACCCCTCGCCTGAAGATTCGAATGGAGGGGTATTTTACCTAAGGGGTACTTTACTTTCGGTTGTGCCATCATCATTATTTTTAAATTTTATCATAGCGGAAAAGAAAAAGAAAGAAGGGGAAGAAGAAAAACTGACTCGAAACTTCCTATAAGACTTTACGAGTCCTTTAAAGGCAAGTGGGGTGGTGCTGCCCCAGGCGAGGAAAAGTTCCTGTACCACCTGCCGATATTACCACCTGATATATTAACTAAATGCTTTTAATTTATTTTGGGACAGTCCACGAAGGCTTAGAACCTAAGTATCAAGGGTCTGTAGGTGTTTTAAGTAAAATAAAAGAACGTTTTTCATACCTACATGTGGAACGATAACGAAGTCATAATGAAGGAAAATCGTTTGTGTAATATATTCACCGTGCGTCAGGCTATTTTTATTAAAACTTTATAATTTTTAGGTGTATTTGGTTATATAAAAGATCAAATCCCCAAAATATACTGCAGCCCTTTATGTAAATATTGTGTAAAACTTTTTTTTATCTTGTTTTTTTACAAAAGTTTTAAGATGTTATCCCGTATTTTATTACAAACAATAGTTACAAACTTCGCCTTTTATTTACCGATGTTTTGGGCCTATTGATTTCCCTAAGATATAACCGTTTTTTTCTAGGTAGTTGCCCTCCCGAAACTCCGAATCCTAAACTTTAATAATAAAAAACACGATAAAACGCAAAAAACTCCCTCAGAAAAATAAACGTAATCCATCCTTACCAGTGGCGTTCATTTTTCATTTTCTCAACTTTCGACGTCTGTTGAAATCAGAAAAATGCGCATCTTTATGAATCTATCTTTTTTGCATAGGGTAACGCTACCATATATTTTCCACAAATTTTCCTTTGTACATGTATGCTTTCCAGTTCAAGGATTTTATCTTTCTCTACTTAGGTGGCCGTTTAAAGATATGTACGATTTCATAAAATGGTTTTCATTTTCTAAAGCTTAGATTTGATAATAATTTTTTCACAAATTGCTTTTGAAACAATAGGTTTTAAAGAAATTTTATCTAGGCGCTCAGTAGTGCGTCTGACCACTAATGTTTAATTTTAGCAAAGATAATACTACTACGGATAAGATAAACCATTCAATGCTATATTTTTAATACCCCTAATGGACTTTGGCTACATGAGCCGATGTCCATCGAAAGATTTTTGCGCTATACATTTCCAATCCTTGAACGAAAGTTAAACAGTGTTGCCGGCACCAAATATTGGCGGATGAAACGCGACTGAAACTAAAAACCTGTTTAGTCGCCCGCTTTGCTACTTCGTATTCCGAATAAGGTACAAGCGACAGAATTGGCAATTCGCACATGGTTTGAGTGCCTCGTTTCGCTGGGGCAGGGGTTCGACTTAATTTTATTCGCATTTACGGAAGCATTGATATCTTCTAACTGATTCAGAGCGCCCCATTTAAATGAACCATCTCTCCGTAGTAGTATTATCTTTCATTTTAGATACTTTAAAAAGCTGAAATTTATCGGATAGGAATTTAACACTTATTTTATATAAATGCTTTAATACTTAATTAATCTAAGAGCCAGTGGCCGGCTACTTGTATATAATTGACCAGACACAGGAAGTCTTCTATACCTACCATACATGGAATGGGGACTCACTTAGCCCAGCGTGGCTGTCGCTTTTGGTACTCAGATGCGACAGGTATAGAAACCTCGTATACGAGTGGTAAATTTTGACATCTGATGATTGCATTT
>JAHBCN010022594.1:0-13148 GCA_019359885.1 Listronotus oregonensis
TACTGTCAAGAAGCTCGCCAGCCATATTTTTCGGGGTGTCTCTAGACGCGAGTAATACTTAACCCGGTTGCAAAAAGCGTAATTAGTACTTTAAATGTTTAACAAAATGTCAGATTTTGACAAGTTGCCTACTAAAATCATTGAATAACACTGACATAACATTTTGTTAAACATTCTAAATTTTTGATTAACTTCTGTCAACCCGAGGTTTAGTAGTAAACGACGCACATTTTTTAATTATTTTTGACACTCTACTGGGTTATTTAAATGTACACCCTCCTTAACTTTTTTTATTTCATTTTTTTGTACAAAATAAACAAAAATATTAGGCTTTTGGGTTGATTCTGTAGTTTCGAATCAAATCTTTATTATACCTTAAGTAGGCCAGTAAAGTTGGGAGTCAACCTCAAACTAATTTGGGAAAAACTAATTTCTGCATTATGCCCCTAAAGAAAAGGAGTTTAATATGTATATAAAACCCCTTACCTACCCCAAAACCACCCCCAAAGTGCAAGTTTTGAGTTTTCCTTTATATTTTTTTATTAAGAAGAGACCTTTTATTTTTAAACTAAATTCCTATAGAACGGTATTAAAACAAAGTACCTACGGGATGAAAAACTATAGAAACAGATGTTCAAACTTACAAAGTGTTAGAATATTCTCAAACATTACGTAGAATAGCCGGATAATTTTTTAGATACAGACTTTATTATTATTATTAATGGAAACTCAAAACTGAATTGTTTAAACTTAATTTTTAATTAGTTCTTACACAACAAATATAAAAAGTGAAAAAACAAAAATTAATAGGTATTAACACTCTTTCTTGGCTTACAACACATCCATTGCATTGTCGCAATATTGTCCTACACAAACACTGCAACTTTCGGTGCATTTAATATTTTGCAGCTACAACTTTTAAACAGCTAAATTTGCGTTTGCAAAACAAAAATTTTAATATAAAATCTGGAGCTATTTCTTTTAATTTTTTGTGCTTCCAAACCAACCCAGTAGAGGTAGATGATATGTTCCCATCATCCCAATCCGGATTAGCTTTATATCTCGAAATCTTGGCGTCATACAATAATTAGGAATCTTGGGCGAGGCTTATTTTAGAGTACTGCGCATGCGCTAAAAAAATGGCGCCTGTCACCTGTCAAATGTCAAATGTCAAACGTCAAACGTCAAAACCATGTGACTTGGAAAAGTTAGCTTACGTGGACGAGTTGTATCTTAGGGTCTTACGCAAGCGCTAAAAAAATGGCGCCTGTCACCTGTCAAATGTCACCTGTCACCTGTCATATTTCGCGAGCCATGTGACTTAGAACCTGCTTACGTGTATGAGATGTATCTTAGGACCTTACGCATACACTAAAATAATGGCGGTGATCAAATGTCACTTGTCAAATGTCTAACCTAACATGTGGGGAGGGGCCCCCCTGCGCTTAAGCGGCGGGCCCAAGGTGTAGACCTGGGGCTTAGGCGTGGGGTGAAGAGCCTTATTATTATATTAATCTTACAATTTTTGAATATTAAATAATAAAACACATTGTATATATTAAATTAATTTATTTAAACCACATATACAGGGTGAATCAAAAATAGGCTACATTTAATTTGCTACTAACATTACATAAAATTACAATACTACGTTCTACTAGCTATACTTAACCTAAAATTACAAAGATGTATCTATATACCAAACCTATGAAATAGGATATTTAATTACAAACTCAACAGATATTTTAGTATGTGATCTAAGTTTATCTCCTAAAAACGTAATTTTATCATCAAATTTTAACTCCTGCTGCAGTAAATCGCTTGGTACTTTATATTCTTTTTTGTTAATAAAAGTTTTTACAGGTGCGTCAATGTTAACATATTCAATTATTCCAATCTTAATAGGAAACATATAATAGTCAAATTTTAAACCATTTATAAAAAGATACCTTGATGAACCCTTTTCGCAAGTCAACATTATATTCATGTAACCATACAAAGTCCTTTCAGGAATATCTTTCAAATCATTTTCTCTTTTAAGCTTTTTTGCTAGATGATAGGGATGTGTTAAATTACGTCCGAATTTGTCGAGAGTCATCGTGCTAATGATACTGCATCACTATGTCTAATCAGTTTATTCAATGATATTAGCTTCTCTTAACTCTTCAAGAATACTTATAATCTCGTTTTCATTAGAGTTATTACCAGCTACCTTACTTGCCATTAACAATTTTAATCTATCCACAAGCTCATTTGGATCATCCCAGTAAACGTAGTCAATTTTATTATTGGAAAATGTTTTGTAATCAGGTAAGAAACCAGACTGACTATCGATTGGTAAGCCATAACCCTGAGGCTGTTGTGCACGTGTAATTCGTAATTGCTTGTCACGTTCTCTCTGCTTTCTTGCATTTTCCTCTCTTATACGTTCAAGTAATGGTTTAATTGTTAGCATATATTTGACACCTCTATTTCCTACATGTTGTTCCTTTTCATTAAAATTTCTCTTGCTAGCATTTGTTAGCAAAATAATTTTTGCAAAGGTTCGCTCATCCAGTGCGGTCAATTTGTTTTTTAATGGATTGGTCTTAAATAAAAGTTCATATAGTCCAGGAGTTCCAGTAAATTTTTCTCCTTTAATATAAATATCGGTCCGTTAAATTCAAGCCGAGAATCACCAAAAGTTAGATGATCGGTGGCTAAATCATGTTTTAAATATGTGCGATCGTACTCGTTTTCCGTATCAGTTATAAATCCTTTCACATATTCTCTCGGTAGCGGATCATACTGATCTAGATATTCCCTAAAGGATTCTTCCGTAATACTATCCATTTGAACAGGGTTATATTGAGGATCGACTCTGAACTCGTCGTCAAAGTAACTTTCTGCAGGGTTATGTTCATACATAGTTCTGTTTAAATCAGCTTCCTCGCCATCGTTCATATCCTGAGCCATTGGTGAACTATCTTCTCGTGTCTTGACATTAATTGAATTATCGTTATATTCTTCCTCTTCTTGAGCAGCTAGCTCGTCATGTTTTTGAACAGGGTCAGGAAAATTAAGTGGAAATCGTGGTTTTTTATTACTGCCGAAGAATATTGTTCACTTTGTCGTCTTTTTACAGACTTGGGTGTAAATGGTGTAGATTGTTTACCATACTGCATCGACTCGGATATTAGTTTTGCCAAAGGTCTATACGTATTCTCCAAAGTAACAGCATTTTCATAACGGCCAGCTTTAAGAGAATCATATAGTCTTTTACATTGCGCGAATGTTCATCAAGTTGAAGAATGTTTGGATCTGCTTGCAAACTCCGCTTCTTTTCTGGTCGCTGATCACTGGAGTTCTGATATTCTTCAAATTGCACCTCGGCTTGCTCACCCAATTCCCTCTTTAAATCCAAATATTTTTTACGAATACTATTGGAAGCTTCAATTATTCTACGTTTAACATCCTTATCAAGCTTGTTTAAATCCATGGCTACAGAACCCTTCTTTTAAATTATTAAGGTACAAGTGTTAATAATTTCTTCCCAGCAACAGTCCCTCTTCCCCTTATCCCCCAAATAACGGGTCTGTATTTACAAAAACGGCACTGTATTTCCAAATAACGGCACCGTTTTTTAAATAACGGCACCGTTTTTTTAATAACGGCACTGTATTTCCAAATAACGGCACCGTTTTTGAAATAACGGCACTGTATATTCAAATAACGGCACCGTTTTTACAATAACGGCACTGTATTTTCTAATAACGGTACTGTATTTTCAAATAACGGCACCGTTTTTCCAATAACGGCACTGTTTTTCAAATAACGGCACTGTATTTCCAAATAACGGCACCGTTTTTTAAATAACGGCACTGTATTTTCAAATAACGGCACCGTTTTTACAATAACGGCACTGTATTTTCTAATAACGGCACTGTATTTTCAAATAACGGCACCGTTTTTTAATAACGGCACTGTATTTTCAAATAACGGCACCGTTTTTCCAATAACGGCACTGTATTTTCAAATAACGGCACCGTTTTTCCAAATAACGGCACTGTATTTTAATAACGGCACTGTATTTCCAAATAACGGCACTGTATTTTCAAATAACAGCCCTGTTTTTTAATAACGGCACTGTATTTCCAAATAACGGCGCTGTTTTTTTAATAATGAAACCTTTTTTCAAATAACTGTATTTTTATTAACCAAGGATCCCTTTTTCCTCAAGTAGCCTCCTAGATGCGTGTTATCGTAATGACTGGTTGATGTACAATGACTACAGAGTTAACAGAAGCTGATATTTATTAGTTAATATTCTTAACTTTAGATGCGTGTTATTGTAATGACTGGTTGATGAACAATAACTGCAGAGTATGGAGAGGTATGTATTTATAAGTTAATATTCTTATATAACAGTTAGTATTACTAAAGAGTTTGTACTGTGCAGACATGCAGAAGTTTAAAAAGAAATCAAACAAGAAGATTACTGCTCGAAGAGGCAAAGGTATTCCTTTTATGACTGCTTTTCATAAAGCGAGGGATGCACTGTATGCTGAAAAACCAGAGGACCTCACATCAGCTGCTGAAGTAGCTTTAAAAGCATTTACTGGTGTGGAAAAAGTTCATCCTACAGGCATTGTGCCCCTCCCAAAATCGGAGGTTTCCTACCATTTTTAATACCACTTTTTGCCGGTTTAAGCGCAATTGGCGCTCTTAGCGGAGGAACTGCGGGGATAATAAATGCAGTGAACAATGCTAGGAATGCTGCAGCCAAGTTGAAGGAGTCTCAGCGACATAACGAAACAATGGAATCCATAGCTCTTGGGAAAACTGGAAACGGTTTATATTTAGGACCTTACAAGGGTGGTCTAGGTCTATATTTGAAGCCTTATAAATACATATAAATACAGAATATATCTTCAGTCTTAACTGAGCCATCATGCATACCTTTAGTTTGAGTGGTACCAGTTCAATTTTAAAAGCTAATTATACTCCCCCTCTTGATCTGAGAGATGAAACTAGCCAGTATGAACTTGGTCTGATTAGTTTAGAAACTTTTAATGCTATTCCCAATATTGATAAAACCAATAATAAATTTTATGTTGGTGATATTACTTTGGAAATCCCCACTGGATCGTACGAAATAACTGCAATAAATGATTATCTACAGCAAGCAATTCGTGACAAAAATGAAAGCAACAAGAAATTTAATTGTACCCTAAGTCTAAAGGGCAATGTAAATACGCTCAAGTGTGAGCTTGAATGTTCTCATACAGTTGACTTTACTAAGAAAAATTCTATTGGAAAGTTGTTAGGATTTCATAATATTTTGCTACAGCCCAATATTAAACATGTATCTCAAACCCCTGTAAATATTTTAAAAATTAATGTGATTAAAATCGAGTGTAATATTGTTACAGGGGCTTATCACAATAATAAGCTTGTTCATACAATACATGAATTTTCACCATCAGTACCGGCTGGTTTTAAAATAATAGAAATTCCTCGAAATGTGATTTATATGCCGGTATCTACAAGAGTTATAGACAACATTGTATTGAAACTGATCGATCAAGACGGGAATTGGTTGACTTTAGAGGAGAAATTATTACTGTAAGAATGCATTTAAGAAAATCTATATAGGCAAACGTTTTGTGTCGGGTTTATCAGTATATTACAAACTGCTGTACAGAGCAGACGTAGTATGGTTATTAAATATAACTCCAAGAAAAGTGCTGATTTTGAACAATTGTTAAAAACTAAAAAGAGCCTAACAGCAGAAAATAAAAAATTTCTTGAATCTCTAGGCCTAATTGTAAAGAATTCTCAAAATGAGTATTTTAAATGTGACGGACCCTCTAAACTTTGATAACTCTATTACAAAAATTGAGAGACATAGTCATTTGCCGTACACTAACTCTTTTAAAAATAATGACGAAATTCGAATACCTGTACAGCAAACCGATATATACACTCTGCCTTGGGCGAGCCATATTTATCTAGAAGGAAGACTTTTAAAAGGAGTTGATGGATCAGTTTCAAACACAGCGAAACTTGTAAACAACTTTTTCGGTCACCTCTTTGAAGAAATTCGTCTTGAAATTGGTGGAAAGGTTATTGACTCGATTAGATATCCTGGAATAGCAGCAACCATGAAAGGATATATTTCTTACAATGTTAACGAATTAAATAAATATAAAAATGCTGGTTGGAGTATTGATGATGAATTTACTTGCGATATCGTTGACCCGACCACTGGAAGTTTTAATGTTTGTGTGCCGCTAAGAACCCTACTAGGATTTGCTGAAGACTTTCAAAAAATACTCATAAATGTTAAGCACGAATTGGTGTTAGTAAGAAGCCCTTCTGACATTAATGCTATTATTAATACGGCTGAAGCAGAAAATGTAGTAGTTACTATTGATAAGATTGTTTGGAGGCTACCACATATTACAGTATCTGATGTCGAACGGATAGAGCTTTTAAAACTTATTGAAAATGGAACCGAATTGGATATCAGTTTTAGAAGCTGGGAACTCACAGAACATCCATCAGTTCCAACTGGAAAACAACTTACCTGGAATATAAAGACTTCGGTGCAGGTGGAAAGACCCAGATGGATAATTTTAGGTTTTCAAACAGCCCGAAAGGATAAATTCAACAAAAACAGTAGCTTATTTGATCATTGTAATGTATCAAATGTAAAGCTTTATTTAAATTCGGAATTTTATCCGTATGATAATTTAAATTTGGAGATTTCAAGAGGACTAATAGCTACTCTTTATGAAATGTATTCCGAATTTCAAGAGAGCTACTACGAGAAAGAAAACGAACCACTTTTTACTCCCAAAAACTTTAGAAAGTATGCGCCTCTAATTGTAATTGATTGTTCAAGACAGAATGAAATATTAAATTCTGGTATTATTGATGTAAGACTAGAGATTGAAACAAAAGAAAACTTTCCCGCTAACACCAGTGCCTACTGTTTAATTATTCATGATAAACTTGTTAGATATTCACCATTAATAGGATCTGTAAGAAAGATTTAATAAATATATTTTTCCTTACATAGAAATAATTGTAATTTTAGGTTAAGTATAGCTAGTAGAACGTAGTATTTTAATTTTATGTAATGTTAGTAACAAATTAAATGTAGCCTATTTTTGATTCACCCTGTATATGTGGTTTAAATAAATTAATTTAATATATACAATGTGTTTTATTATTTAATATTCAAAAATTGTAAGATTAATATAATAATAAGGCTCTTCACCCCACGCCTAAGCCCCAGGTCTACACCTTGGGCCCGCCGCTTAAGCGCAGGGGGCCCCTCCCACATGTTAGGTTAGACATTTGACAAGTGACATTTGATCACCGCCATTATTTTAGTGTATGCGTAAGGTCCTAAGATACATCTCATACACGTAAGCAGGTTCTAAGTCACATGGCTCGCGAAATATGACAGGTGACAGGTGACATTTGACAGGTGACAGGCGCCATTTTTTTAGCGCTTGCGTAAGACCCTAAGATACAACTCGTCCACGTAAGCTAACTTTTCCAAGTCACATGGTTTTGACGTTTGACATTTGACATTTGACAGGTGACAGGCGCCATTTTTTTAGCGCATGCGCAGTACTCTAAAATAAGCCTCGCCCAAGATTCCTAATTATTGTATGACGTCAAGATTTCGAGATATAAAGCTAATCCGGATTGGGATGATGGTGAACATATCATCTACCTCTACTCAACCCCTTACTTTTACCCAACCCCAGTCTTCCGGAATCAACTGTTTTTACGTCACATTTAAACCGACAAATAAACCCTTTTAATGTGAAGCTGTGCTGCTTCCATAGTGTCGATAATTTAAAGTTTAACGGTTAATTTGTTTTATTTTGTATATATTTATTATCCTCTTTAATTTTTCTGCTGCACCAGATCTAAGCATATAAACATTTTCTGTACTACATTGGTCAATGAGTAGAACCATTAAATCTGTATCTTGACCCACAACAGTGACAACCGATTCTACGTCCGCCCTATAGGTTGTGGCAGTGTTCGCAATAAATCTGAATATAATCTGCATCGCTGTTGACTTTCAAAACTGAAGTACCAGCATTGACTAGTTCTTCGGTTAAAAAGCCTATTAATTTATCTTTATTTAAAGACAATGTTAAAAAATTATTTTGACTTATATTAACTAAGGGTATTTAAAATAAAATTTACTTCTTGACCAGCAGAATATTTAAGTCTTCGAAGATGCTCTCCAAATTTTGTATAAGTTTTCTTAGCGTACCCATCAAAGATAACGGAACAGTCGTTTTTAAAATGATATTGTACATACTTGACATATTCTAATACGATATCTTTAAATTAAGCCGGGACATTCATGCAACTTTTCTATGACAAACATATTTTTACCTTCTTGCAAGACCCTGAAAAAGACTAATTTTTTGTCAAAATATTTTAAAAACGAGGATTTTGTATTTTTTCTCATAGATATTTCATCAAAAAACACTCTTTCCGGTCTTCTTGGCTTTTTGCTACACTAATTATTCTACTAAATAGTTGTATGGGCTTAACTATAGATTGCTGGTTTTCTTTTTTAACATTTTTATTCATGTGTGCTATATTAAAAACTCAGTCATTTCGTTTTATCTTTAAATCAGCTAAAGCTTTTCCGACGTTGCTATCTAAAAAATTTACAATCAACCTTATAAGCTGTGTAGACAGTTGAAATTGCATGAGGCAAAGAGACCAGAAGACAAGGAAATTAAGTGTTTTTTGTTCACATCAAATGGAGAATGATCAGAGAACCAATCAACCAAATTATTTTTTTTATTCACTTTTATCCCTACCAATTCTTAAATTCCTGAGTTTCTTGTATTGCGAGACACCAGAAAACGTCTCCAAGCAATCACTGATCAATGAATACTCTGGCATAGAAGATATCCATTTTGCAAATGCATTATCTGTAAGTCCTCTGCCCTGTGTAAGACCACCGACAGTTTTAATAGAGCGCATGAGTTCCTGCTCAATTATCATATCCGACCATGTACCACACCACAGCTTGTCGGTACCTCTGATAGAATATGCTCCTTCCGAAAAGAATTTTGTGTGTTCGTAAATGGGCATTACTTCATTTAAATTTGTAAACAAATTAAAAATATTTTGTAGGTACAAGTTGCATAAGGTAAATGAGAAGCTGAATGGAAGTAGGGCAGCAAAGAGATATATCCTAGTCTTTCAGATCCAATAAACATCATTGCCAATTTTACTAATTTATAGTACTGTAACCAGAGTTTAGCTGTTTCACTAGCAGATGCTAAAGCTTCTATTTTCAAAATTTTTCCATAATTTTTTTCCGAATTTTATTTGTTAAAGGCAGAATGTCATCGAGTAGATTAAACTAAATGTGAGATAAACTTAATACTTACTCCAGAATAATAAGAAAGCGTGATCGTCATGTGATCGTGAAATTTTAAGTATTCAGTGTCTGCTTATTGACAGATTGGGCCATATATCACACATTGAGCTACTTTAGGTGTTGGAACAAAAACATTTTTTACCCTAAAATATACTGCTTTTTTAGTATGTTTATTAAAGGTTATACTTAACTTATATGATCATATCATCGGATTTTAATATTTAAAAAACGGATTTGTAGAATTTTTTCTCTTAAAAAAATAATTTTGGTCTTTGTATATTTTTTAAAATCTTAAGCTACTTTAAAATTATTTGAGTGTAATTAAAAAAAATCCAATATTTTTGTATTTTTACCCCAAAATGGGCCAGTTCCCCTCTTGGGATTCATGGGGATTTTTTTTTTATATAAAGCCCATGGTTTATAGAGAGGATCTGAGAAAATCAGCTTTTTCCAAATTTGTTTGAGGTTGGGGACTAAATCGCCCTAATGTTACTGGTCTACATTTTAAAAATCTTAGGTTTATATCATATTCATTTAGACCAGAAGTATAGCACCCGAATAAAAACTGTAATTTTATGTCTTAGATTTAGCCTTTGAATTAAATTTTAATATCGCTTTCGGCCAAAAGATCTAGGTTTGGAGATAATTTCGGTTTCGGCCGAAAATCGGCAGAAACTTTGGGTGCGCCGAAACTCATGTTGATTTTTAACAAATTTACTTATGGCCATGTCTCCATCGGGCAAATCATACGGCATGTTGCTTACTTTATTGGGTCTTAATCGGTGATTATACGTTAATGGGGTGTTAGTGGCTGTTCTTCGGGAACCCCGCGGGGTATATCCTCTCGCTGAGCCTCCGAATCTTTGTTTTTCTTCAGGCTACATCCTGTGTCGGGAACATGACTTCCTTACCCTTTGTTCGATGAAGCGCAGGGACTCCATTACTGGCCGCTCCCGGACCGGCGTCACCGGCGACTGCAGTGGTTCTAAATCTCGCTGCACCTTCCAATAGCTTAACTGTTCCCGGTTTTCCTACGGAAAACACCTCTTAACCGCGGTTCTGCCGGGTCACATTCACTCCCCAAATATTTCCTTAGACTATCCCTAAAATCTCTCGGCTGGTTAAGCACGGATGGATTTTTGCCTGGAATTAACTTCTTCCGCGTCACTTAACCCAGCGGCAATAGGCGCCCACCACCCTGGTGCAATAGAGACGCCTTCCTACCCCGAATACGCAACACTACACTCGCGAAACATTATTTTCTTTCAATAGCACTAAAATCTTGGACTTCCATTATCTTTATGTGTTAATTGTTACACAAAATTTCCGTTAGTGATGTATGTCCAACCGTTGTCAAGTGTTAACTGTCACAATGTTTCGGTTAGTGAATTATCTCCGACCATTTTCAAGTGTTAACTGTCACAACGTTTCGGTAAGTGATGTATCTCCAACCGTTTTTAAGTGATAACTGACAGTTATCACTCGAAAACGGTTGAAGATCTAACCGAAACGTTGTGTAAATAAAGACAATGGAAGTCCAAGATTTTATTGTTATTAAAGCCATAACATTGTCTAACACATTATTTCCTTTCTTCCATACGATGGGAACAAGGCACCAGCCTCCCTAATGCTATGGGGCAGCGTCCTTTGTTTCGAACCTGAATATAAACTACCAAATGTTTACGATTTTCCAAAGACCTCGAAGCGCCAAGCTTGCTAAAAGACGGCTTCTCTAGGTCAACTGCTATAAATAAACTTTCAGACGTTACGATTTCTAAACACCTTGGAGCGCCGTACTTTCTATGCGGTCGGCATTTCCAAGTAAAGCTGCTGCAATCTCTTCCAAATAAATATCAAGAAAATAAAACTCCAATTTAACTTGTCGGACCAAATTCACGTTCTTTACTTCACCTCGATAACAAAAACTCAAGCGCAGAGAAGTTTTAGTTATTAGAGTCGCTTTTACAATCTCATGTCAATCCGCCTAGGTTAAACCAAAGTTTAACTACTGCTTCAGCAAATATGCCTACTATAATATTTATGCAATACACGTCTGGCAAGCCAATTTCTTAGGTGCAGAGATTTTCAGTGCGATAAAATGAGATGTCAATTTCATAGGCAAAGGCTTGAGCAAAATAAAGACAAACAGAAAACTTGCAGCAGCGGATTCCCTTTCTACCGATCCAAGAAAAAGGGGAATACCTCGGCCGGACGCGACAGCACACAATGCGACGGGCAATGTTGCCAACCAGTAAAAATAAAATTGGTTATGTTGTCTTGCTCGATAAAATAATAAATACCTATTATTAAAATAATAAAGTATATTTAACCATCCCAAAGTACTAATATTAAAAAAAATTATGCGAAGCGCATAACTTTTTTAAAATAAAGTTTAATAAAATGTATGATTTTTAAAACATTTCTAAAACTGCTAATAAATATTTTACGAAATGCCAACACTTTCGATAATATCCTAACGAATCGTAGGCGCCGTCGACCGTCGTTGTATTGGAAGTGGGATAGGGGAAATTGTTGCCGTCCTCTTTTTAATCTGGGGCCATACCATATTTTTCTACTCTATAACATTAAAATTGGCTTCTAAGGCCTTGCCTTGCTAATCTTGTATAAATTTAAGTAATTTTCGTCATGGCCAAGGTTTTCCTTAAATGCTGGATATACTTATCTATGTGCAGCTTTATCACTAGTTATTTTTTTTTTGAGTTGTTTAAAAAAAGCCAAATAAAGTAAAAAAAATCTTATTTTCCGGGATTTGATTTCGGAAGTTCAAGGATAAAACATAACTGCATTAACCCACGGGGCAAAATTCGCGGTTAATATACATTTGCTTTTGGTGTTATAAGAACGAGCAAGTTAACAATCGCATTTGCGGAGTCAAAATAAGTTTTTTGAAAGTATCCAATAAAATAACTTACCAATTTGGGTTTTTCTTGTGTTGATGTCAAATATGCCATTTAATGACAGCCTATTAACAATGACAAAACATTGGTTTTTAAGACACCTTGGTTTTAACCATAAATAAAGGCGACATTGCAATAGTAGCTGAACCATCAGCAAAATCAAACAAGTTATGTAAACAAAAGTATAACAAATATATTATATAATCTCTAAAAGAGTTTTAAACTCTATCATAGTTATACAAATATTTTTTCTCAAAGTGAATATTCTTGTAGCCATTTAAATAAATTGAATATTGTATTAAAATACCAGTTGATAAGCTTACATAATATGTAATAGTATCTATATATCACAATATTTTTTTTAAATGTGCCCGTCCCTAATCTTATAATTAAAACATCTGATAAAAAGTCTTAGTTTTATTTTCAAATTTAACATTAGCAATGTTTGTTAAACTGTTTTCCCTCTGATAATAGATCAGACACTATTCCAGCTCGCGTAGTGCACTACTGAAAACTAAATTGTATAAAGTCCTGTAAGCAGTGTAACCAATTTTTAAATTTCTATATCTCGTTCCGTTAATTGACTAACTATCCACTCATGTAAAAAACCAACATTTGCATAAACTCCGGGAACATCTTGTTTACCACATCCTATTCCCCATGCTACAATTCCTACTTGATACATGGAGTTAGCAATGCCTGTGGGACACATAAGTGGACTTCCTCCATCACCTTAAAAGTTATTTATTATTTTTAATATATTTGTTGTACAGACCGTATATACTATCTACAGAAATTAAAATAAAGCACTGTAG
>JAHBCN010022595.1:0-13222 GCA_019359885.1 Listronotus oregonensis
GCTTGAGCTTTTATAAAACTAGTACTTCCAAAATTCAATTCCTCAACATTTTTTACATGATAACTTAGGAATAAATTGTCACCTTTTTTATCTGATGATAGCCGTAAATCTCAGACATTTATTCGCTAATGGATTTTCATTAAAGAACATAGAAAAGGGAAGAGAAAGTCGTTAGGATTTGTAATAATCGAGATATTAATTTTCAAAATTAGCTACTTTCATAGTTTATTTTTTTTAATTTTTAATGGTTAACAAGAATAATAATTAATTAAAAACTTACATCAAGCATACCATCAAAATGTCGTTTAATATTATTTGGACGTATAGCTTGAGCTTTTATAAAACTAGTACTTCCAAAATTCAATTCCTCAACATTTTTTACATGATAACTTAGGAATAAATTGTCACCTTTTTTATCTGATGATAGCCGTAAATCTGGGACATTTATTCGCTAATGGATTTTAATTAAAAAATATAGAATAGGAAGAGAAAAAATAGTTTCCCTATGTTGTTAATATTACCCAATATTTGCATCCTGGTAATGATGTGAGAAGATTGGAATCTTGTCATTGTCACAAAAAAATAAATTGGTCAGATAAATGTCGAATATCAAGTTGCGGTACTCTTAATCGACATAGTAAAATACACTGGAAATCAAATCTCCAAATAGTACGACCTGTTTGACAACAAGGTCGATTTGAATGTATAAGTTGTTTTTATTTCAAAATAAAGTGATATATCAATTTTTTCAAAATGTTGATCAATCACAAATTAATACGTAAAAATGAAATTGACGGTAAATGTTAATAACAACTAGAATATCAGCATAGTTTCGCTTTAAGGATATTAGCTTTTGATTCATAGCCTACTGTGGTTTGATGTCGTAAAATTTAAATAAATCGAATAGAAAACCAATATCATCTAAGGTGTGTTATATTTTTAAAAAGATAATTTGATATTAGATCCTTTTAGATTAAAATATACAGGTGTTATATTTTAAAAAATAAGGTTAGGTCCGATAACTTTTTTACCTGACCCCGTATTCTTATTCTGAAAAAGGCAGAATATTTAACATTCATTATAAAGAAACTATAGGTTTGTTCCAGCACGTCGAAAAACCGTCACCGAACGATGACGCTCATGCGCAGTGATTAAAGTGCGTTCCAACAGAGACGTGGCGGTTATCGGACGATCCTGTTTGTGTACCAACAAAACTTGGAATCGTTTAGTTACGGTTTCAGAATGGTAATTCTGATACATGGCCTAAATTGAAAACTGTTTGGATTGACTTGCGCATTGAACATCTTGGCACTGGATTTTTAATTTTTAACAGCTGTTTCATGTTTATTGTTTCATATTTCATCTTCATATGTTTACTGTTAAGGTAGGATTATGCAGAAAAGTTAAGTTAATTTAAGTTAACAAAAATTAAGTTATTATAAATTAAGACATTTGTGTGAAAACATGCCAATCAGTTTAAAAATAACAATAAAATTTAGCATACGTAGGGAAAATCACTGTTAATAGGGTTTTCGTGATTTCTATTTTATTGGTGCACTCTCTGGCAGCTGTCCGTTAATTTGTTAACTTCTTAAATAAATATTTGTCTAAAAAATATATACTTTTGTTACATTTTTTTATAACGCATGGGAAAGACGAGTTTCTGTAAGCCTATTTTATGATGTTATTGTGTGGGAGTTTAATTATTTTAAAAAGGAAACGTTTATTTCATTTTATGATAAGGTTAAAAAATTTAAAAAAGTTAAGAAAAATAAAAGTTGTTTATCTTTTAACTTGACTTAATTTTTAATTTATGTGTATAATTAAAACCATTTGATCACATAATTTTTATCTTTTCTTGTGTGACTTTAACTTATTTTAACCTAATTTAATTTTTCTGCATAATCCTAACTTTATTTAGCGAATAGCGTGCAACGTGCTTTAGCATTTTCTATTTCCTCGCTTGTTTAATTATTCAAAAACATTAATTTTTACACATCCTAAGCACATCATTAAATTTAATTATCTTTAAAGATGAGTAACGATATTATGAGTGATATTTGCTAACTTTGATCACAAAAGTAATAAGTAAAAAAGTTATATTTTTAAAACAAAAAATTCAAAAACTTTTGATTTGACAGTCCCAAAAACGATCCGCAAAGCGATCCAACGTTTGTACTTTTCGTACCGTCACGAAACTATTTTAAGGCCGCGCATGCGTCTAAGCGCACCAAAAAACAGTTCAAAAACGATTTCGAAACGATACCGGATTTCTTGTTGGAACAAACCTTATAAAAAAAAACTTCAAGTCCAAAATTTCTGTCAGTGACTCATTTAATACCGGCCACCCAACCGACGAAGCGGCTGAATAAAAATCTAACACTAGTAAATGATTTTTAAGCCTATGATATACTTTTCCGCTCAAATAACAGTGAACCGGCCAAAAGTTTCATCGCCACGTTGTCATAATTCGCAAGAATAAGTTACCCGTCAGCGATCGCACTTAAAATAGCCGCCAATATGTATTGAAATCATTATTATCGAGAAGACAATAAAAGTGGCAACACACATTCCTTAGTTTACAACTTGAAGAGACTTGAAAATAAGCGTATCGACAGGGTTTTCGTGCTGTTCGATGATTTTATTTAGTTATTATTGATTATGGACAGATTTTGTAAGTTTAATATTTAATTGCTATACAGGGTATTTTCTAAATATTATAAATTTCTTATAATTGTAGTATATAGATATTGTTTTGTGCCAATTTTATAATAGTTTATCTTATTTAGTGTATATAATTGTATATACAGATTTAGTGTTGTTAAGTGCTTTTAATTCTGTAAACTATGAATATTAACCAACCTTTAACTAGCTATCCGCCTACAAAAAAAAAACCCAGTTAACGTTAAAAGAACGAATAATGGTTAAAAATGTTTACCATGGGATTCGGGAACGAAATCCAGAACTAACCACTTTGGATGCTGCAGAGATATGTGCAACTTTAACAAAAGTTTTTTCGCGTACGGTATTCAAAGTTTTAAAAGGCAAAAAAAAATATTAGTAATTATTCGGATACTGGAAAATGAGATTTTTTCGCTATTTTTTTGCACATTTTTACTTTTCGATTGCTTTAAAAATAAATCAGAAGTTTTTTTGGCCGCCTCTTATAGTATTTAAAAAAAAATAATAATTGAATTGTTTAATTCCATTTTACGACATATTCCTTTAAATAAAACATATTTAAAAAACTCATAATATTTTAATATTAAAAAAAATCACTTAAAAAGTAAGGAATAAACCTTAATTTTCAATAAAAAGTAGGTAAAACGTTTACGTCCGAATTCAACTCGAAATTCTAAAAATGTTGACCTGTTACCAAGTTGTTATAGTTTTCTTTATGACATTTTTATAAGGTATGCGAACCTTGCTTCGCTCGACTCGCAATGTTTGATCAAAAATATTCTCGATATGGAAATCCTAAATATGGAACACGAAAGACCCGAAATAGTTATTGGATTCTACAAGCTGATGATCTCAGGACTTTCGTGTTCCTTATATAGTGGATATTTTTGATGAAGCAATGCGTGTGAATATCGTATTTAATATTGAAATTGCAAGATCGGTGGTGAATTGGCAAGTCGGTGTAACTTGGATTGTCTATCGTTCTGCTTTTACATCTTTTTTAATTTATGTTAAGACTAAAATTTTATTATTTTTTTCATGTAGCAAAATAAAATCAAGAAGGTAAAATTAAAGTAAAAATTTTTTTTTTTGGAAAAACGTTGAAAAATCCCAAAAAAACTCAAATTTGTGTTCTATGACCTCAAAATAGGAGGTGTGAAAATTAAAAAAAAATTACATTTTTCATTAATCCGAATATAATATAGGCTTGTTACTATTAAAGGATTGAGAAAAAAGAAAATAACTTTTGCTTGTAAAAAATATTTTCATGTTTTGACGAAATTTTATCATTTATTTTCTAAAATGCATACGCCACTGGAATTGATTCCCCTGACCCCACACAACCCAGGGCACTCTAAAAGCGAGCGATGCGTCATTGACAGAAATTTTGGACTTGAAGTATATTGTATGAAACATTCTTCTGTATTTTTTTTAACTAAGAAAATATAGGGTCATTCTGAAATTATCATTTTTTTGATTTTCTCTCGTATCTTTTAAGCGAGCAAAAATCTTTGAATTTTGAGTTTACCATTTTAAGTTTGATCCAAAAAAAAAACACCTGACTCATATATTACTTTGGTTAGGACTAACAATTACGGAGATATGCTATAAAGGTGTCGAAAATGTTTTTACATAATATACAGGGTGCCACAGATTCGACAGCATGGGGATTCAAACCGTGAGAAGAAATCGGTTAAATTATGGCAAAGTTTTTTTGCGTAACTAACCATGTCCACTTTGAAATTAAAATTCCAGTACCCGGAGATATCTGGAAAAAACCGAAATTTGCTAATTTCGTTTTTTTTTTTTCTGACTTTATTTAAAGAGATATGGAAAAAAAAAGACATTTCTTAAGCCATTTTTGCCCTACAAAAAGGAAGAGATTTTCCGAGACGTTTCGTTTTCGTTAAACCATCATCAACTTTATTTTTTTAAATACGGACCTGGTGTTTTAATTTAATTTTTTTGAATCCCTTGTTATCCCAATTACAAAAATGTATAACACTTAATATTTATTAACAAATATGGAACGCCCCTATAAGAAATGATGTGCGTTCCTTGTCTAGCTCATTGTCTCTTATGGAAAATATGTTTATTTAACAGAAAAATATTAAGTGTTATACATCATTGTAATTGGGATTATAACTGCTTTAAAAAAATGCAATAAACAATTGAGTGCCATATTTAAAAAAATTGTTGATGATGGTTTATCGAAAACAAACGTCTAAAAATTTCAACCTGTCTGTAGAGCTTGTAAAGAAAGTGTCTTTTTTTTTTTCCATATCTCTTTAAATAACTCAAAAAAATAAAAAAAATCGGCAAATTTCGGTTTTTTCCAGATATTCCGGAATCTGAATTTTAACCTAAAGGGACATGGTTGACAAATACACAACTTTGCCATAATTTAACCGATTTCGTATCTCTTACGCCTTTAAAGATCCCCATGCATGCACTCAAATCTGTGGCACCCTGTATACTAAACAATGGTAATTGCTCTTACCTGAATTATGATGTAACGATGTTAAATAGTGATGCTGAATATTAGAATTTGCGGGTCGTGTTGCGAAAGCACAGCTCGGAAGATCAGATACTTCATCTTCTGAGAGATCGCCAGTGTTATATCCATAGTGCATACTAAAAAATATTAAAATTATTAGAAATTAACACAAACTCTCGGCGGAATAAAGGGTGAAACGCAGCCTAAAAATAAATAACTTACAGGGATACAGAATACAGACACGGTGTTCTATGTATAAGTCATTCTATCGACCAATGACGAGCTTCTGTTCTGAGGAATTGGCCAATTTTACTCCTCTTTTAGCTACTCCCAATTGAACATTACGAAGACTCACTTTCATATATTTATTTGCAGTCCAAAACTTTTGTATAACCACTTTTTTGTATTCCTTCAAATAATACCTTTAAAGGCATATCAAATCATAAGGAAGCACCTGTACAGGGGGAACATATCTTACGCGCTGCGCCTGGGACTGCCTCCTCTGCAGAGTTTTTCTTCAGCCTGGGCATTCTCGCAACCATATTTCAAGCGGAGGTATTTGCTATTGAGATGTGTGCTAGACAAGGAAGTTTAAAGGTGTATGGAAGCCAATGCTAGGGCCCATTCGATCAAAAAATGTCCAGCCCAGTATGAAAATAACTGTCAGAGTTGGCCCCGCCGATTCTGCGCAATAACAAAATTCCACGAAAAATTTAATGTGTTCCTACTTCACACTGATAAACAGTGAGTTAGGAACACATTATACTTTTTGAGAGCCGTAATGGTCTTAGGTTGTCAAGGGTTTTTTTGTGTAAGGGGGAGCGGGGGCGTATGAAACTATATCCGCGCTGTATCGTCAACCGTCGTCGTCTCATCATTCGTCATTTTCTTGTGGTTTGTCCCCTTTCCCCCTTTTTTTGCTTTGTGTGAGTACCTATATTTTGGGTTCAGAAGTTTTTTTGGTTGATAAAAACCTTCTTATTTTAGTGATTAGTGTTTATTAAATTGGGACTATAATTTTGTGTTTGTTCTTACGCGATGATCGCGTTGTTAAATTTAGCAATGGACTTAGCAATTTTTAAAAAATTAACAACGGTTTAAAATGTTTAACAAAATGTCAGTTTTTGACAGGTTCCCTCTTAAAACATTAAATAACATGACAATGACTTTTTTAAAACATTCTAAAGTTGTTGATTTTTAACAATTGCAAAATGCATGTAAATTTAACAACGCATATCATGGCCGATAATCGTAAAAAATGATTAGGGGTTGTATGGTTTGTCTTGCAAATCCAAGGGTAACATACCCGGCATTTTTTACTTTAGTAAGTTTTCTTAATTTAAATTAGGTGCTTCTTATAACGTAAGTTAGGTAACCAAAAAAAATAATAATATATTAATTATGAATTATAAAATAATGAAAATTTCATATCAACTGCAGTGAGAAAAGTAAGGCAATCTTAACTATGTTTTAGATGATTTCCACAATTTTGTGTATTTCTGTGGATTTTAAAAAGAAAAATTTACAGGACTTTTATTTTTTAAAATTTGAAATTTTTTTTGGCCAAGCAGTTCATATCAGCTTGGACACAAAGAAAATCTTCGGACTGGGGCTTCCGGGTCTCAGACACTCGAAGGCCTTATAAGCCCACCGAACCAACAATGTACTGTCAAATACTGGAGCAATCAAGGGTACACCTTAAAACTCTAATGTTACTCAGATTTAAATACCAATGCACAAGATCGCCTAGCGGAAGACGCCGGTGGGCATATGCATGGGGGGAGAATCGGCAGAACACATACTGTGTTGTGCCCAGCAATGGCCACTAGATTCCAATCCTGGGGAATGACATTTGTTCCGGGGGGGAAAGATCTCTCTCCCAACCGGATCATAAATTTATTGAAGTCTGGACCTGGGGGGGGATTAAAAAAGGGGGTTGGCCACAATAGACCATCGGTCGGGGGAAGGGTTTTATACCCACCCCCTTTAAACCACCTACGTTATTTTTAATTTTTTTCCTTACCCCATTTTGGGGGTGAAAAAATTTTAATTTCAATGCAATGACATATTTTTTACGATTTAAGATAATTTAATTAAATTTAAAAATTCTGTAACGAAGGGGGCGTCCATTAATTATGTGACGTGTTCAAGGGGATAAGGAGAACGAGGCGAATCTTACCTAATTTCACATGACAAAGAGGGGGGTCTGGTCAAAAATCACGTATTTTTTTTCCGCAAGAACCAGTGTAAAATTGCGAAAAAACTGGGTTAAAATGTTTCTTCACTAAATTATAGCCAATTTTAGACAATGATATTTTCTCACAGTGATTTTAGATTAGATTGTTAGTCGTTTTTAATACTAAGTAGCCTTAACTAGTCTTAAGTGAAAATAATTAAGCAAATTGGTTTTTTTTTAATAAATCCAACGCAATCAAGCAATTAACCTAAAAATATGCACTTTGGAAAATTTCACGTGAGATTAGGGGAACTAGGGGGTCGAGCCAAATCTAACGACATCTCACCAAGGTGGGAAGGGGGAGAAAGTGTCAAAAATTTTGGGCGCCCCCCCAAAGTATTTTAGGCAGTTAAAAATTTTAACATGTTAATTAAATTTCCTGAAAAGCTTTTAGTCATTTAAAATGAAAAGTCCTTTTTGTTGAAAGGAAAAATAAGTACATAAAAAAATATCATAAAATGCTTACTTAAGGTGGGGGGGTTGGAACCGGAATTGCCCCGGGGCCTGTCTCGCAGTACTTTTTCCAAAACCCCGCTGCTCTTTAGTTTCACCAAAACCAAAATTACACCTCTTTATTAACCGCAACAAACCACAAAAACTTATAATCCACCACTAATACAACACAAAAATATTAGAGTGAAAGCTGTCCCTGGGGACGTCTGCTTTTATACAGTTGTAAAAGTTAAACTTTTGTTGGCCATTTAATGTTGTCAGAAATAAATCTAACGCATTTAAGCAAACCCAACCCTTATTTCTTTTTATCTTTAAAGACGAATATTGCATCATATGCAATATGATGTCCATTATTGATCATTATCGTCAAGTGGTTTACACCCCTAAATTTGTAGCCAATCAGATTCTCTTATATGATTGCCTTTTCAACAAAGCGATCTTATTGGTCAGCAACTCTTGGGGATATTAAGGACGGTTATGTACAGGATCCTTAAGGGCGATTTTGGGATTTATAAGGGATGTTTTGAAGTGTTTTTGGTGGTGACAGGTATGAAAGAGTGCTGAAAGAGCTATCAAATGCAGAGATTTGGGGGTGGTAATCGGTTATTTAGTCTTTTAAGGGAAAGCTTTATACCAGGGAGAGCGCGTTTTAGACCGGGTTTATAAAACTTCTTTATTTCGGTTGTCAAAAGTTAACTGGCGCCTGTATGGAGAAAAAAAGATTAATCAAAAAATGTGAAAATTGAGTTAATGTAAATTTAACATTAATTAAAGTAATTTATATTTTCCTTTAAAACATTTTGGCAATGGGATCCTTGAAAAAATATAATTTTGATCCAAAAACTCTTTCTTTACCTATAACCAGAACTACACACACCGCAATGGTCTAAGGATATTCCTATTTTAGGGATATAAATCAAAGAATTTAAAAATATATTGCCAAAAAAAGATAATTTATGGAAATTTATCATATTCTGTACAAAATGTAATATTTTAATTAAATGTAGATACCAAAAAAGAAAAACCAGTGGCGTACAACCATTTTTTTTTATTTCAACTAAATAAAAAAAAATTAAAAGTCATATTCTAAACATATACCAATTTTTTTATAATGATGAATTTTTTTATTAACGAGTATGACCTCCTCTGGGTTTATCACTGCGCGACACCTTCGGGATCCAGAATTAAATTGTCCATATCTTCCTGGTAGGCAAACCAAGCAGCATTTAACGCAGCAAACAGTTGTTCTTGGTTCTGGAATTGAGGGTTTTCACGCAAAACCGTTCTTTGTAGATAACCCATGCATGCTCGATTGGATTTAGGTCAGGTGATTGAGCAGGCCATGGCAAAAGGGTGATTTGGTTGTCTTGTAAAAATTGTGCAGCATGTCTAGCGACATGAGGACGAGCGTTGTCGTGCATCAATATAAAGTCTGGTCCAACAAGTCTTGCATGGGGTAAGACAAATGGTTGAAGAATCTCTTCCACTATCGATGAGCGTTTAAAAAATGTTCAACAAAACGAGATCGGTTCTTCCGCCGAGCGTATTCCAGCCCAACCATTACTGTGCCACCTCTATAACTGTGGACTTCTGCACATTTTCCAAGACTCTTTGTAGTCCAGGTTCTCTCCATATCCTCAGTCTTCTTGAATCCGGATGCAACCCAAACCGAGATTCATCTGTAAAAAGAACTGGGGCCCATTGATTATTATTAGTCCAATTCTCGTGTTCTGTTGCCCAAGCTAAATGAGCAGCGCGATTTCCCAGAAAGTGGCTGGCATCTCAATGGTCGTCTATTACGTAGTCCACCTTCATGCAATCTGTTCCGAATTGTGAATTTGAAATTACGATATTATGCTTTGCGTACCCGATTCATTATTTCTGGAACAGTTACTGGGGATTTCTTCTAGCCATTTGCACAATAAAACGATCTTGAACAGGCCGAGTCAGCCGGATGGACCTGGATGTCTTTCAGAAACATCACCGTTTCTTGAAACTGCCCATAATCTTGAGATTACGCCTGTGATGTGTGGAGAGTTTCCAGCAACACGAGTTCTAGTACCAGCTTCTAACGGTTGATGGCGTCTTTGCATGATAAATAAGTAACAGACGGAGTCTATACTCTACTTTGATTACAATATACTGACCAATATTTTCAAATTTTAAAACTGATATGTCCACCTACTTTGATTTAAAAACAAGTTTTTGCAGAAGTCCCATTTTTGAACCTAAAATAAAGAGTCCATTTTTTATACAAAAAAACATAAAAATGCCCATCTCTTATCAATATTCCTAACATATTTTACCAACCCAAAACATTTAAACACGATAAAAACTCGTTTACACTCATTGAAATAAATATATCCCTAGACCATGTGTATTTATTAGATATTTTTTCTCGGAAAAAATTAGTTTCGGCGTGATAACGATAACATCTAGACCTTTAAATTTGACGTCAGACCAGAAAGACTTTTAACGACACAGGGTCTGTTTAAATAGCCAACATACTAAATGTAAGTATAAAGTACTTACCCTGCCCAAATCCATCGCAATTAACAAAAAAAAAACACAAAAAACGGCTTTATACGAAGGCGTAGAAGGGCCACATCGATTCTTATTTTTATTTTTAGTACAAATTAGGGGAACAAATTTGGGCGCAAATCGGCCATGAAAATTTTTTGTACCGTAGTCATATTATTATTATTATTTATTGACAAAATAAATTAAATAAATTAATTATCACAGAACAACTTTATAACAAATTTTTAACTTAGATACTTAATTTAATTAGTTTTATTTCTAAAGACTGAAAAAGTGCAGGAATTATTAATAAAATATCTATTTATCCTGATACATACAGCAAGAATATAACTCTTTGAATTTTTTTAAAATTTAAGCTGTGGATAAATTGGTATTTTATAAATTGGGGGCAGCATTAGTTTTTTTTACTACCAATAGTTTAGAAAAAATTAAAATTTTATGACATTTCTTGAAACTATTATGCGTTGTTAATTAATAAGGAACAAATGCTAAAGCATAGAGTGACGACTTATTATAATTATAACTCTATATATTTTAAAATATTTTTTAAAATACATATATGATATAAGTTTTCTACATACCAAATAACAATATTCTAAAATTAAATAAATAACTTAATCTATATTTAAAAATTATAAATTTCATCAAGTCCTAGGTCTTCCTGGATTGTTCCTAGTACCGATGCTGCATTACCCCGTTGCACAGCTAAACCAATTCTTTTGATAATGAAACTTCGAGATTTTTTATTGTATTTTTTTGCAAATTTCATTAATAAAACCCTTACCTCATCACCCAAAGGACCAAAAGTTTCAACAGCAAAAGGAATGAAGATAAAGCGTTCTTCAAGCTCTTTATATTTTAGATGTTTTTTATTCTCCAATAGAGCACCGCACCCTTTCAAAATTAGAAGTTTTGTCCAGATAGGATTTTGCAAGTGTATGGCTGCAAGTAGCGTCCCAAAGAATTGTTTTCCATATTTCCAGGGAATTAAGGTCATTCCATCTACCGTTTTCCCGCTTCGCAAACTCCAAGAGGCTCTAACACAGAAGGATTTTCAGCTAAAATCAGAGCTCTTTTGATAATGTCATTTATCTGACTGTGTCTAGAAGAACGCCCCGCGCTTTTTTTGCAGCTTAACCCAGGTAGGCCATAAACATCAGCATTTTCGCCGCAAACGCAGATGTGCTCTCCAACACAGGCAGACCAAGTCTGAGAGCGATGGAAATATGGAATGTTTTGTTATCTAACAAATTTCCCAAGGACGAAGAGGGAAGTGCGTTAATCCAAGCATTACTTTCAGGGGCCTGAAAAAGCAAGAGATGCCTTTTATCTTCATTGTCTGGACATGTTTGTAATATATTTGTGAGATTGGAAATTAAAAAGTCAAAATCTTTCTGTTTTTTGGTAATTTTTGGTTGATTTTGAAGATTGCAAACAGATAACCATCTTACAAAACAATTGCTAAAATCATTATCTACTGTCGCAAGAATATAGGAAGGTAAAATTTTGGAAAGTAAACCTGACACGTCATTGATTGAACCTAAAAGGCAGAAATAGACAGGGTGGATGTATCTCTTATTCCAAGACCTCCAAATTTTACTAAGGGGCCCGTAACCAAGAATTTAATTTAATATCACAATTTGTTATTCTTGAACTAAACTTTGTAATACATTATCAAAATTACAAAGTAATTCTAGATTTCAACAAGGTGAACATCTTAACAAATAAGACATTCAGGTAAAAGGAATGTTTTAATAAATAATAGGAAATATGTGAGTCTATAAATTTTAATTTGGTACTAAAATTTTAAAAATTCTGTCTTTTTTTTGAGTATTCAATTTCATTTGACGAAAAAAACACTTCCTAATAAATTAAAATTTGAAATGGGAATTATGACAGATTGGAACAATACTTTAAAAAAATTTGATAGTATATTGGAATGATCTTTAGATAAAACAGTTAATTCCCCACTTATCAAAATTTAAATTTAAACCCAAATCTTTCCTTCCTTTTGATTATTTTATGAAAATTATCTAAAACCGATTTTGGGTTTCCAGCAAGTGTACCGTCAATTTTAGATACCAAAAAATTTATTTCTGTATTTAATGATAAAATAAGTGGAAAAGAATTGCTAAACTAAAAGAGCTGGTCCAAGAGGACCCCCTTGTTGGAACCTCTTTGAAAAAATAGTTGATCAAGTAAGAAAGTAAACTCGGGGTTATCATAACATTGGGCATAAATGGTAAAAATTCTGGGAGAAATTCGCTTACTCGTGATAAAAGTTTTTCTATTTAACCATATTAAAGCGTTTTGATAATCTATTTTTAAAAATAACATCTGATTGTGAGGATAAAAGAAAACGACATTGCATGTATTTGCTTCTGCTCCGCATTTTTTCCAAAAAATTTGATATGGGCGAAAAAGGTTTCCTAGCTTTTCATAAATACGAGAGCAAATTACCTTGAAACTAAACGTCGGAAAAAAATATTCCTACTGCTATGGGTCGTTCCTCCATCTTTTTTATAAAAGCACATAGGTTTGCTCCATAAAAAAAATTTAAAATTCTTTTGGAACTGAACCTTATAAGTTTTTAGTCGAATATTTTGTTGCATATTATTTAATTTATGAAAGTATAAATGCTACGTAAATGCTGTACCCAGTATATTTGTAACTACGATTTTATTGTTGAGAAAGTTTTTTCTAAGTTTAATTATTCGCAAAAAGGGGGGTATAGTTAATTTACATTTCATTTTTTTTTAAAAAAGATACAAACAGTTGTTTTATGTGAATTTCAAATTTTTTAAAAAAATAGG
>JAHBCN010022596.1:0-13200 GCA_019359885.1 Listronotus oregonensis
TTGTTTTTGGAAGAAAAACAAATCTTGAATAAAAAAAGTACTTGAAAAAACCCAATTTAAAACCAAATCAAAAAATTAAAAAAATACTAGAAATATTTTTTTTATAAATATTTTTTACTTAAGTACTTTTTTTAGAAATTTTTTTTAAAGTACTTTTTTTTCAATTCGCCAATAATTAAATAAATCTTTAAATAATTTTTGGGCAAATAAGTAAAAAAAATCCAAGTATTTATAAAAAAACTAATCAAGTACAAGTACAAGTACCTTAATAAAATTACGGAAAAAAATACTTGGAAAAGTAAAAAAGACTTTAATTACGAAGTATTCAAGTTTTGACAGTTGGCAGCATAGATACTCTAGGGACACAGAAATGAATAATAATGTGGGAGGAAGTTTGGGGCGACTCCAGTTTGACTGTGAAGGAATAAAATAAAATAGCACTTCTTCTTACTTTGTCGGGAGGCGGTAGAGGACGAATAATATTGACTAATGCTTTAAAGCAGAAACCGTTAAAATACTTGTAACAAAGTGACAGGTCACCCACAGCTCTTCGGTAGTCATAAGAACTATCATTAAGAAGGCGAACGGTTCCTTTTTGAATGAAATTAAGAATGAGTTATGAAAGACGCGGATAAACAAAGTCTTTTTAAGTCAATCGCGTAAAATTCTAAAATTCAGTTTATTAGTTCGACGGTTATATCTAGGGTTTAAAGTCCTGGATCTCGGAATTTCGAAATCCTGGAATCCCGGCTTAATTTTAGTACCCAAAGCCCCGGGATTGGGGTATGGCAATTTCAAAAATCCCGATTTTTGTTAAATGATAAAATTTTAATCTGTTCTCAATGGTTTTCGTGTAAATTATTCTTTATCGGCGGTTTTTTACTTATGATACGTCCTAATACTCTTAAACTAATTAAAAACAAAAAACGCCCAATGAACATGGTTTAGTTAAGTTTTAAGAGATTTATATTTAATCGGTGTTACAAATATCTACTGACAGTACCACTTACAAGTGTGGAAGATAAAAGAGCCTTTTCTTCAACCAAACTGAGATTGCGCTTAAGTGGCTTATCTTTAGATACATTTTTTTCCTTCTGTATACTATGTATGTATTCCAGATCAGACTCTCTTTAGAATATTGTTTTTATGAATTGCGACTCATATAACTGCTAGCATCGTTTATTCCATTTTTAAAGATCTGTTCGTTTTATCAATGATCCTACGCTTACAGGAAGGCTTTCTTCTCTTGCCCACCGACGGGCTGTAGGGGAACTGTCGCTCTTTTATAGATAATTTTATGGCTTCTGCTGTAAGGAGTTGGCCAGTATAATTCCTCCTCTGGCAGCTCCCAACAGAGCAACAGGTAGTGCCACTTTTGTGTATCCTTTTACACTTGAACTAGTACTTCCAACTTTGTTTCTTTCTAGATCCCTAAAATTTTCCAAACTATGAAACCTGCTACCCGCGGATGTTTTTCTTTTCCTCCCCATTCAAATATTTAAGTTCCGGTAATAAACTTCCTCTTTCCACCTTAAGACCACCTAGGACTTCAGCCTTAGTAGACTGTCTGATAAAAAATGTTGTTTTAAAGAGCCTATTTATTTATACATATAACAGGTTAAGTTAGGTGGGTGATTTCGCTGGCCATTCTATAGTGACCCTTTCTCCGATCCATTTTTCTGAAAAAAGTCTCGTTAGGCCAATTTTTTACAGGCTAATTTGGGAAATGCTGTTTGGTTTTTTAAAGATTTAGTTTTAAGGGTTAGGCGTGTCGTTAAATTCATCAGATGGTTTAGCGCTGAAATCTATCGTGACGTCACATTAGATTACCGCTAGTTTTATTTTATATCTACTAAAACAACCGCCATCTTTCTTTGGGGCTTTTTTAATCAATTAATTTAAAAACGGCTTGATGAAACAGCGATTAGTGGGACGATTTATCGATGAATTTAATTAACAAACGCCTGTTATTACATTTTCTAATAAATCCAAATACAATTTCCCAGTCAAACTTTTTTCCATGAATATAGGACCAGTAATTGTATTTCCGGGAAAATTTCCCGGGCCCCTTCGTTGATTTTTGAGAATATCGGTTGTGCTATTTCCGAAAAACGTGTAAATTGGTACTGTTCCAGTACATACCATTATGTTTACTGAAAAATCTATTTATAAAGAAACCTGCCTTGTCACTAAAACAAACATTTTTAAAATTGTTGATATTTTTTATATTATTACAATTATCAACATCAATTGTTAGTAAAGATAGTGCAAGTTACCATACTAATGCACATAAAATAGCAAAAACACATTTTTTACTTTAAACTTATAAGTTAAAATAATATATTTATAAGTATAAAAATGTTATAACATAACGTCGCCGAGCGGAACATAGGAAATCCCATGTAAGTTTTAAGAGGGTTAATTATTGGCTCCCCTGTATATTTTACAGAAAAAATGTGGGATAACTTTTTTTAAGAGACCAATCTGACAAATCATTTAATTAAATGTAAAATTTCAAAAAACCCAAAATTTCTGTTCAGGAAAAACCAAACAAAAACACCAACCACCAGCAAACAATTTGTTATTAGGCTTTGTCAAATCTGACGAATACAAGACATATTTTTTTTTCGTTTCATCAATCTCACAACCATTACATTCAAAGTAAACGACATGTTAACATTATATTTTTATCAAACCTTTTATTTAATGTAACAATTAGGTTTAACTAATAACAGTTATTACTATTAATCATTAAAAAAATAATTTTATCATACTAGAATTTAATTTAACCAACAGCAGTATCTGAAATACGAGTCAATTAATTTATTTTTTCATTAAGCATATCTCGTCCATTTCAACCGCTAAACGTATTATCGGGAAATTCGAGTCCAAACCATCCAATAAATAATTGTAAATGTTTAACTCAGAAGGTCGAAAACAGATTCAAAAAAAGAGAAAACTGAACTTTTAATAATTTACTAGGTGTGAAAAAATGAAATGAAATAAAATACAATAACTAATAATAGAGAATTGCATAAAAACATTAATTAATTAAATGTCCAAACAACCCCCCATTAACAGCTAAACAATATCCCAACCGATCATAAAATTCATTTCTAACGTTGCTAAGTTGATATTGCAAAATTTTATTACATTCTAACGAAATAGCGTTTTGTAGCTGGTTTAGATTCTCAAATTTTACACTTTTATAAATGACATTTTTTAAGTGACCCCACATTCGGTGAAAGATCAAGTAACCTGGCTGGCCAAAGTATCCGGTATCGTGAACCAATAATATTGCCGTTAAAAGCATTTTCCAGGTATTCTCTAACCATACGGGCATTATGGGCGGGCCAACCATCCATTTGGTACCAGATCCTTTGATCTTCCCGAACAATTCCTTCCAAGGCGGGTCCAATTTGATTTTGAAATAAGTCCAAATAGGTTTCTGCTGTCCGGTAATAGTCCATAAAAAAGGGTCCAATGATATAGTGTCCGATAATTCCCACGAATACAATTGTTTTTTGGGGATATTGTGTCCGAGTATGAACAAAGCGATGTTCATTTTCTTGGCTCCAATACAGGCAATTCTATACATTTGGATCATTGTTGAGGGTGAATGTACATTCATCGGTAAAACAAATATTTCTTAAAAAATTCCTATCGTTATTTGCTCTTTCCCTCATTTTAAAACAAATGTCATTCATCTCCTTCCTGCAGCTCTTGATGTTTTTCGAATTTATACGAATAATATTTGTGTTTTTTCAAAGTGCGCAATACCGTTGTATGATGTTTATTTTCCTCTTGCCCAAGAACCCTCGTACTAACCATTTTGTTTTCCTCCACACTCAGTAGAATATTAAGATCTCTGTTCTCTCTTTCTTTGGCATATTTTTGATATCCTGAGTTGAACATTTACAATTATTTATTACGGTACCTTTGGACTCGAACTTACTGACAATACGTTTAATAGTTGAAATGGACGGAATGGGCTTGATGGGGAAATAAACTGAAAACATTTCAGATACTGCTCTAAAACTGTTTCCCGCATAATGCCACTTAATAATGGATACTTGTTAATATGTTAATCTCTGCTTTTATATGCCGTTTTCAGAATTAAAATATATTGATCCGCCTTAAAACGGTGAGCCTCGCAAAAAAACCCTTAAATTTTTGACGAGCCCTAAATCAAAAACTATAAATCCGGACAGAAACCATCTTCCGCGTAGTTAAACTACACATTATTACCTATCATTTCCCAAAAAATAACTCCTAAATCTTTATAGCGAACGGAGATATGAATTTTTGAAAAAAGGTCCATTTTTGGGGTTTTCCCGATTTTCTCGGCGGGAAATTCTCGGCGAAAGTTCTATAAAAACTATTTTGTAGGTTTTTTAATTCTCTAAAAAAGTGCCATTGATACCATCGCGATATCATTATTAGTTTTTAAGTTGTACGCGAAAAAATAAAAAAAAAGTCCGGGATTTTCATCTATTTATCATGTTGTAAAAGGTGGCACAGGTTGTTTCCGGCTAAATTTAGGTTTAAAAATGGGCTCTTTTTTGCTCTGTTGATTGGCATACTAAGCTTCAGACTAAATATGAAGTACGAAATATGCTTATTTTCACATCTCTTATATCGAGCCCGGTTTGGGGTGTAGAATGAAGCAATTTTTTGGCTGAACTTGTAATCATTGTTTCCGGGCTAAGAAAACATAGGTACGTTTACAAAATATTACTATAAGAAGATGATAAATACCAGTTGTTTACCCTTCTTTGTCACTTTGGGTATTATAAAATTTATTTAACGACATATATTTAACTCACGGTGTAGATTATGTACTGTACCTACTACTGTTTACCTACACGTTGCAATGAGATGATGTATTTACTGATATCCATGTTTCACGCAAAAAACCTTGAACTAACCTTCACTGCTGCACTAATCGTAAAAATATTTACATATTTTTAATCTATGACTTTTCTGGGGAATCGTCACCAATCCATCAAAAAAATATTATTTTACTTAAAGTATTAAATATTTCTTTTAATAAAACTGAAATTAATATCTTAACATTCAAATATGTACTTAATAACATATTTTTAAGGGAGGGGTAACATTAATTCGTGCAAAAAAGACACATTTTAACGAATTTTTTTGGAAGAAACACTCAAAATCTATTTATTAAAACTAATGATACATTAAAGTATAACATTTAAAGAATTTTAAAAAACATTTTCTTAAAGAAATATTAAAAAATACGGCAATGACAGCAATTATCTCGGAAAAAAGTTGAATTGCAATGCCCCTCATATAGTTTGGCAAGTATATCTGTGACAACGCGGCGTCGGTAAGGGGAAGGTAGTTGTAAATCAAACATGGCTTACTCCATTCATAAAAAGCACAACGGCGTGTCCATTTTCAAAAAGTTTAGGAATAATTTATAATTTATTTAAATGAAATAATGTATACAATATACATCTATGTTTTATTTTAAATATATTTTAAAGGTATGGTCGTCATCAAAAATTAAGGCATTTAAGGGTCATCAGTAATAATTTTACAAAATATTTCTGGGAAAGTCAAAAAAGCAGAAAAACTTTATAAACTAATTGATGTTTTTAATAGTCTACCTTTAAGATAGACGGTCTTTTTAATTTTGCTAATATTTTGCAATGAGAAATAAAACAGTTTTGAAAACGTCATTTTACGTTCCCTGTAGTATTATCATTACGATGCGTCAAAATATTGAACAATTTTCATTTATTTGGTTATGTTTAATATGATATGATATGATGATGCCACAGCAACGTGTGCTTATTTCCGGATTTTCAGGTACGCCGACCAGAATTTTCTCTTCTTGTTTGGGAACTATAGTCTCAGGCGCCCTGTGGAAATTGTTTAGACAAAAAGTACCTGTTTCCTGAATCGGCAAAAATTTTGAAGATCTTTAAACCAGGTTGTGCTTGATTAGGATACAGTTCCGAATATCGTCTCTGGGCTCCTCGTCCAAAAAAAAATAAAACCGACACACATTCCTATGTGTGTCGGTTTTATTAGCTAACTTACGATAAACTCAAAAATTAAACATTTTCTATAAAGGTATCTTACCATTATCAACAAAAAAAAAACAACATGGCGATTTCATAGCAATTGCATCTTTATTACGTTCATTTGCTTTCTTATAGTTTATCTTAAAAAAGTATATTTTTGCAAATCATTAATAATTATATGAAAAGG
The DNA here is from genome assembly GCA_019359885.1 of Listronotus oregonensis. Lineage (NCBI taxonomy): Eukaryota > Metazoa > Arthropoda > Insecta > Coleoptera > Curculionidae > Listronotus > Listronotus oregonensis. The sequence goes on from JAHBCN010022596.1 coordinate 6,241, forward strand.
GTGCACTAAATAATTACACAAAAAAAAGTATTTTTCGTTCCCAAAACACCCTGTAATTGCAAAATTTTGTAAGAAACGTTGTTTTGCACAAAAATATTAAAGAAAAAAAAGTTTTAAACACCCCGTATCTCAGTTAAAATCAACTTTTGGTATAGACAAATATGATTAAATTCCAAGTAGGGAGTCATTTTTCCATGTACCATTAGTTAGCAGACACCCAGTATATCTTTTAGTATATTTTTTTGGGACACTTTGTATAACTAAAAGTTACTGTAGAAGATAAAAGAACAAAAATTCTACAATTTCCACAAAATCTAAAGGTAGGAAAACAAAAACTTATTTAAGATCACACAACACCAAACTTACAAATTTAACATACACCTGAAAGTGAAGATCATCGTCCTCCGACACTGAATATTTCAATATTCGATATTCCAAGAAAGGAAGCAAAGATATGGCAAACACTTCCAATTACGCCTCAATTTACCCCACAAGTAACAAAACATGTGACAAACTCCACCAATTAGGTTCGTCTAGGACGCAAGTGGACATGCCTTTTGTTTGATGTTGCCAGTTTAGCCAAAGTCAATAAGATCTTTAGAAAATAAATACCTATTATAATATTTACTGGTAAACCAAAATAGTTATTAAATAAAAATTAAACTATATAAGAACCACATTAAATTTTTAGCTTTTTCCAATATTATATTTTGTTATTGTAAAAAAAATATTTTAAAATTTAAATTACTACTTAACCAATACTATTGCTTTCTTGTAGTTAAACTTGGCACACACACATACTTTCGTTCGAAATAGTTCGAATTCTTTTCGCTGTCACAGATAGATTTGTCAGACAATAACTAGGTGCTGAATAATCGGAAGTAAAAAAACTTAAGTTTTTTATTTCCGATATCATCTCTTTTCCCAGAAAACGGGCAAGGGGTATTCCGAAAGGACCCCGCACCAATCAAATTACCTGAAATTTTGGGGAAAAGTAGTTCAAATTGTGCTGAACTGAAGTCTCCATGGGCTCGAACGATTTCTATGGATAGTTTTTGCGCTACGCTCTCGTAAATCCTCTGATGTTACATATGGAAAAAACGTGACAAAAGGATCTACAGAGGAGGTACACATACACTTGTGAGATATTGAAATCGAATTTAGGCATTTAGGAAGTTTGCTGATTAGTTAAGCGATATTTCCCAATTCATTATTATATTTATATACATTAACGTCTACCAACTGCCATTTAACCAATCAAACCTCCTGTTCTTTGCGCTATCCAAGGCCAACGTGTGTGTAAGCATGAGTTAATAATAAAAATGACGAATTATTTTATTCTTCGTCTATTACTTGAATACCCTTATTAAGATTGACTTTTTCGGCATTACATATAACATTTAAAATACTTGTGGGGGGATATTTAACGTTATCTACTTTAATAAGAAGCTTTATTTCTAAATCTCTGTAGAGCTTCTCAGATTTATATGATCATTATTATTTAGCCACTACACAGAATTCGAATCTTTTGATTTGATTGAAAATCGTCGAAATTGCGCCATTGCTGGTGTGAAAATATTTTGCAATTAGCTTAATCAACCGGGAAACATTTTTTTACGCTGATTTTTAAAAAAATCATATTGCGTCCAACAAGAAAACATCTCCTTTCTTTCCAGTATTTTTTTTAACCCATGTGTACCCCCTCTGTAGATCCATTTTTCCATTGTTTATTATTTTGTGTGAACAAATTTAAATATTCCTAATTTACAAGTAAATACTTAACATTTAAAAGCTAATACAAACTTGTCATGTTTAAACTAAAGCTCATTTTCGATTTGCTCAAGTAAGCTGAACACTGTTGGCTTCGTTAATTTGAACCTTTTAAAACATGTAAGATTATCCATCTCGTCAAAACGGTTCCTTTTAAAAATAACAGAGCAATGTCCAAAAGAATTAAAAAGGTAAATAAACCTGAAAAATGCCATAAGTAAAAAAAATTCACTGTTTCTACATTTTTCTTGGAAATCTAATTAACATCGCATTTAAAATATCACAATCCAAATCACCATTGTTTAAAAACTCCGTTTTTACATAATTTATTTTTATCAAATTAATTATTTGAATCTACAAAAGAAAAATAAATAAACAATAAACAAAATATTTGTCAAATGTCAACTTCAAATTACTTAAGGGATCATTAAGTACAGAAAATCCTAAACTTAAAGTTAAGGGATCATTAAGGACCAATTTCAGCTGGTGCAAGAAACATTTAAAACTTAAGGGGCAGTTAATGCTTAAGAACAACTTAAGTGTCGCAAAAAGTGTTGGTGCAACCGGCCATTAGAGTTGCAATAAAAATCTAATGGTGAAAGCGAAAACAATTTAAGTTACCCTTAATTTTAAGAGCTTCTTAATAAAGGTCTATTTAAGATACTTTTGGTGCAACCGGCCATAAGTTCTTTAAGAATATGAAAAAACTTATTTTTACCTTTGTCCTTTTTATTTGCTCTGTTATCTTTGTTATTTTTTTTTGGTTTGTTATGTTCTTATGTTTAAAATCAATTAAAATTATTTCTTAGCATAGTTTTTTATTTTCTCTTTTCTGGCATATTTAGAGCAGTGAGTTATTGCAGCACATACATTTTTTCGAGATCAAGAAATCTCGAAATCATTTCTCGATCTTGAAAAATCCCGAAGTGCTTTTCTCGATCTCGTCTCGAAAAAAACAAAAAAGTCTCGTCTCGATCTTGTCTCGAAATCGGACGAGATGAGACGAGAAATCTCGAATTTCGAGAGTCTCGTGAAATCCTAGTAACATCAGAGGATTCACGAGAGCGTAGAGGGAAAACTATCCATAGAAATCGTTCGAGCCCATGAAGACTTTTGTTCAGCACACTTTGAACTACTTTCCCGTAAAATTTCAGGTAATTTGACAAAAATCCAAATTCCATTTAATTTGTGCGGGGTCCTCCATTATGTCCAGAAATAGTGTTAAAAATTTTAAAAGGATCGGTGCATTAGTTTTCAAGTTATGAGGGGCACCGACTTTAAAAACGTGAGTTGTGGGAAAACGCTTTAAAGTTTTGAACACTAAAAAATTTGGGTTAAACGTTCATAAGCGAGTTTTATTGGTTTACCTTACTTACCGCTATATCTTTGTTTATATTGCTCCGATCCCTCTCAAATTTTTATACAATATTCTTCAGGTTTTCCATTTAGAAAATCAAATTTAAAAAATGTTGATTAAATGATAAAGTTATAAAATCCTCTTCATGTGCTAATTTTTTAGAAATTTATGTCGATGTTAAACTAAATTTTAAAGAACATATAGAAAAATTATGTAGTAAACTTGCATCTAATATTTATGCAATTGGAGATCTCTCTCATGAATTAGAGCATTTTCCATTTTAAAATCTATTCATTTTGCTTTAAATAAATCGTTTATAAGATTTGTCATTTATTTTTGGGGAAATTCTTGTCAGTATTAAAGTAGACAGAATTAAAATACGCAATAGGGACACTTCTTCCCCCAGCAAGACAAAAGAGATCGGACCGCTAGCGAGCGGTGGCGAGTTAAGTGCTTTGGGTATTTTCGCAATACACAGACTGTCGTCAATCGTGGAGTTTTGTGTTGTAAGCGATATTTATACCTGTATTTGTGATTTTCCTTTGTGACTAGGCTATTTTTTCTATTAACTAAATAATGGTGGCCTATTGTTCAGTGGATGGATGTTTTACAAAAATGGGTATTCCAATGGGTATCTTCTTTGGTTGTACAAAAGATACAGAAGGGTATGTAAAATTATTTTGTATTGGTACTATGAAAAAATCCTTAAATATGAGGAGAGTAGAAGTACTTATTAGATTTTTTGTATTATATATATATATATATATATATATATATATATATATATATATATATAAAATATATATATATATATATATATATATATATATATATATATATATAAATAAAAGTAAAAATTTCCTTGCACTTAGTGGTTGCCTAGGAAATATTTAGGGAATGAAGAGACTTTGTATTTCGTGCAAATTTTCATTAAAAAATCCTAGCAGAGCGCTTTCGGTAAAACCATCATCAGTGCTATTCGTCGTCAAGCAGGAGCCGCAGCAAATTTGAGCCAACAAAACATGTAGAGGACTTCAATAAAATATCACATTATTACACAAATTAAAATAAAAGTCAAACAACATTAATATTTGTTACATTTTCCCTTATTAAAGGGTGAAATTTAAAAAACTATACCATTTTGTGGAAAGACGAACATGGAATCACATGTTCGTCTTTCCACAATCCTGTTATTAGTTTTGCTGATGATAGTATCCTCCACTCTTATATTCAATTTCTTAAGCCAGCCTATAAGTCTGATTTGGAAAACAAGCGCAGGTCTATGCAAATATCTCTTCCACACGACCTTCAACTAATCTTGAGTTGGGGCTTTAAAAATCTTGTTCAGTTTAATGCCTTTAAGACAATCTTGTTGGCAGTACTTTTAAAAATAACCTTAACTGGCATAAAAACATTACATTCATAGCCTCAACTGCTTTAAAAAAGCTTGGATTCCTTTTTCGAGCCAGAAAGTATTTTTCTTCTTCTAATCTAATCTGTATGTATCCTAAATAAGACCATCTTTAGAATATTGTTTTCATGTCTGGGGAATGGTGTTTCCTACAACACCTATCATCGTTGATTTCATTCAAAAAAGAACTGTTCATCGTTTTAATGACCCTACGCATACAGAAAAGCTTTCTTCTCTTACCAGCCGACAGGGGATATGTCGCTTTTTTATTGGTATTTTTACGGCTTCTGCTCCGAGGAGTTGCCAAGTAGGTATATTTCCTTTGACAGCTCCCAACAGAGAAACACGTAGTGCCATTTTCATGCATTCTTTTACAGTCAACTCGAGACGCCCCAAACTTCCCACTTTTTTCGTTCCATCATCTCCAGAGTGTCCAGACTGGAATGTGCTACTCGCATAAATATCCATTGTCCAAATCTCCAAATATTTAAGTCTTGTGTGAATAAATTTCATAAGACACCCACAATACGTTAGTATTTAAGCCTCAGTTCTCTCCCACTTTAAAATTATTCCCGTTCTCGTCGCTTGAAAAGCGTTGAGAGAGAAAGGCTTAATTGCTCAATAACCATAAGAGATAGCGGAAATTGCAAAAAGGATCCCTGAAGAGGAGAAAATTTCCGATAAAAAGATTTTAACTCCCGGCGTTCTATCTCCAATATTTATAATTTTCGTACGCCACACTAACTATTTTTTTATGGTATTAAATATTTATTGAAAAATTTTAAAAAATATGGTGTATTCAGAACACTTCAAAGAATTTATTTCCGTTGAAAATTTAACTTAAAGTTAGTTTTTTAACAAGTTAGACAATTGTCAATTAACAAAATTGTTTTGAACTTTCGTCCTCGTTGTACATTAAAAAAAATGCTTAAATAATTGTAACAAATTTTTGCTTAACTTAATAAGAGAACGCCGTAACAGTTTAATAAACTTTAATCCTTTGTTTATAATAATTTTATAACTTTAACAAAAAATGAAAAATTATAGTAATATTAAGTTATAAAGTTATTAAAAACAAAGCATAAACTTTTTTAAAACTTTTATGGCGTGATCTTGTTAGGTATGTACAGGGTTATTCATTTTAAAGTAAACAGGGCCTTATTTTTGAACTTCTCTGTACTTTTTTAAAAAACGAATATAGCCATTTCATGTATTACTTTCCGTAGAATTCAATAATTTAATTAGAAAAATATTTGAAACAAAAACAAAAGAGTTACAGCATGAGTGACGTATTTTTGAAATGGAATACCCCGTATATTTTTATATCAATAGAAAGAAATTTTCACAAGGAATTCGGTGATATAGGGGTTCCTGGGTTTATTTCCTGCGGTTCCTTTGCAATTGTCTAAAACTGTATTTTTAAAGTCAAGAACTTTAAAAATACGTTTATTACTTTTTGAAGTAGTTTTATAATAAGGTTTTTATCAAATTATATCTCTCTATTATAAATGTGGAGAAAACGCCAGGGAAACACAACGAAGATAGGTTTCAAATTTCCACCGAAATATATCAGTAAAATCGATTTTAAAACTGAAGGCCTTATTCGAAAAAACAAAATCGTACATATTAGAAAAAAGACTACAATGAGAAAAAGAAACCGGGATCGAGCTATTCTAAATTATTTTACTTTGTATCCCATGAAGTCAATTACTGACGCAGTTAGACTTGAAGTATGGCCCTGCAAGAAGAAGAGTAACCTATGCGACGGTTCAGAGAACACTGAAATATTTTAAGTATCTTCCATATTACGTTCTTCCAGTGCAGCATTTAACACGTGAACAAAAGGAAGAAAAGGAACTTCGAACCCTGTTTTAAACGATTCTTTGGACGGATGAAGCTGTTCACTACATCGGGAATGTTTAACCGACGCAATACGCACAGCTGGGCAAGACAAAATCCCAGGAAATTTCAAGAGATTATATACCAAGGAACGTCTTCTCTTCATGTGGGGTGTGCTTAACAATGGAATTGTCGGGCGAAGGAATATTTTTAGCATTAAATTAAAATTATAAATAATGAAGATAAAACTTTTAGGGTTCGGACATTTTTATTGGAAATTTCCTCCTTTTTATTGTTCTTTTTTGCAATTTCCGCTCTCTCTTATGGTTTTTCAGTTATCATTTAAAATTAAATTGGCTTTATTTTTAATTTTGTGTTTTTTTGCAATTTTAATTGGCAAAAAAATTCTCAAAACAAATTTTTCTTATTTGCATTTGCGTCGAATGAGCTATCGCTCACATTTCTCGACTAGACTACCCATGGCACGATGATACTTGGACTTTAAGCCTTCGTCGGCTATCCAGAGATAAGAAATGAGTTATATTTTATCCAATTAAGAGTATTTTTTAAATTTTTTACAACC